>VDFB02367930.1:0-109967 GCA_007258455.2 Sequoia sempervirens | reverse complement strand
TGGGATCATCGTTGGTATTGTAAGATGGAGGGGAATAAGGTGGAGTGGTGTATGTATGTGGAGGGAAAGTGACTTGTAGGTTTGTAAGATGAGATGGTTGAGGAGATATGAGATTTGAATGCATGAAGCTAGAAGGATTCCTAATGGAAATACCTAAGGACATGTTAACATTGCTAGTAGGTTGAATGGCTGTGGTTATATGAGTACTAGTGTATATAAGAATAGAGATGGGTATTGTCGAAGGGTGAATTCAAGTTCCACCTTGGCTTTTGGTATACCCCAAAGCTTGATTACAATTAGTCATGGTAGGGATGGTATTTTTAACATCACACACATTGGTTGTAGTTAAGGAAGTCATTAGAAATGAAGTATGCATGTTATGATCCATAGGGGGTTGATTATCAACACTATTAGAAAGAGAGATAGAAAACCTAAGATCCATAACGAATGGTGTATTGCGGGATGACATGATTTGTGAACTACGTCTCACAATAGTATTGCTAATAGGACACCAAGTTGTAAAGCTCATATAAGTTTCACAAACTCAATGCCAACCCAAAATAGAAAGTAGGGTAAAATGCAATGCAATGACCTAGAATGCAATATGTAAATGCAATTTTCAAATTCTAAACAAGGTAATCTTTTTATTACACTATTTAAAAACCTGAAAAATGAAGTCTTATAAATGCAATTTTGAAATCACAAAATGCACTAAATTTATCAAATTAAGCTAGATATGATCAAATTGATGAAACAAAAATTTTGCAAACGGAAACATAAATCTGAAAACAACAAATAGGAATGCAAAAATGAATGTTTTAATGCCCAGAAAATTGGAATGTGACCCTAATTAGGGACTTATTCACCCTAGGGTGAATGGGTCCTAGGTGAGGGTTTTGAAATAAGTTTTATAAAAATTTTAGTGATTTTCAATGGTTTCCAAATTCTAGTTTGTTACAAGTTTCAGTTTGATTTTTCTGTGAAATGAGGATTGAATGCAAATGTAAAATGTGAAAAAATTACAACCTAGAAAACCTACTTTGATATTCAATTTTGTTTTGGTTTTCAAATGCAAGTTGATATGCAATATGACTAATATTTTTCATATTTTTCATATTTAAATAATGCAAAGATGCAATCCTAAAATGCAATGCAAACTAGACACCCTAAATAAGGCCTAATTCAATGTAAATAGATGCAAATGAATGCAAGATCTAAATCTAGGATGAAAGAGGACTCCAAAATTAGAAAATGCAATGACACATCTTTTAGATTCGAAAAATGTGAAATAGTTTGAAAATTATATAAGTTTTTCAATCAACCTATCAATTAGGACTTTAGTTGTAATGTATGTAAAAAATTAATAATTATCTATTAAATTCAAAATAAGGCATATCTTATATTGGCAGGAAGCTGACATTTTTTCAACTAATCCTTTTTGTTTCATCAAATTTAGATTAAAAAAAAAGTCATCAGCCACAAGGGAAAACTTCACAAAACTAAGGAAATTTTGTAAACATATTTTTTTTGTTGACTTTCCAGGTTTAGAAATCCCAAACCAAATCTCAAGCCAAATCCTGAGCCTACTGATTTTATTAGAAAACAACGGATATCTGTTACCTCTATTATTTATAACACATAACATTTAATATATTAAAATATATTAATATACTAATATATTATATATATTATATTACATTATATATTATTTATTATATATTATATATTATATTATTATATTATTATATTATTTATTATATATTATATATTATATTTAATATATAGTATATATTATATACTAAATTATAATATATATATATAGTGAGATAGAGAGGGGGGGTGTGAGAGATAGAGGGAGGGAGAGACCTGAGAGAGAGAGACCTATGAGAGAGGGAGAGAGACGGATTGAGATATATTTTTATAGGTAGGGTGGGAGGGAAAGAGGGAGTGAGAGACCCAAGAGAGAGAGAGGATGGGAGTGATAGAGGGAGGGAGAGAGGGAGAGAGATATAGAGGGGGGGAGAGAGAGTGAGAGACCTAAGGGGGAGATGGAAAGTGAGAGATACTTGAGAGAGATAGACCTATAAGAGAGTGGGAGAGAGGGATTGGGAGAGATTTTTCTAGGTATGGTGGGAGGGAAAGAGGGAGTGAGAGACCCAAGAGAGAGAGAGAGGATGGGGAGTGACAGAGGAGGAGATGCATATATTTAAGGACCTGAGAGGACAGAGACACAGATGAGTGAGTGAGCATATATATATATATATATATATATATATATATATATATATATATATATATATATATATATATATATATATATATATAGAGAGAGAGAGAGAGAGAGAGAGAGAGAGAGAGAGAGAGAGATATGAAGAGTGACAAAGACCTAAGAGAAAGAGAGAGGGAGTGGGATAGACTTGAGGGAGAGAGAGGGAGTGAGAGAGACCTAAGAGAGGGAGAGAGGTGGAGAGATTTATCTAGTTAGGGTGGGAGGTAGATACCTAAGAGAGAGAGAGAGAGACAAGGAGTGGGAGGGACCTGATAGAGAGAGAGGGAGTGGGATGGACTTGATAGAGAGAGAGAGAGAGAGAGAATTGAGAGGGAGAGAGGGAGACCTGAGAGAGAGAGAGAGGGAGTGGGAGAGACCTGGCAGAGAGAGAGAGGGGGAGTGGGAGATACCTGAGAGAGAGGGGGGGAGAGAGTTATCTAGTTAAGGTGGGAGGGAGAGACTTGAGAGAGAGAGGGAGTGGGAGAGACCTGATAGAGAGAGAGAGGGAGTGGGAGATACCTGAGAGAGAGAGAGAGAGGAGTGGGAGATACCTAAGAGAGAGGGAGAGGCCTAAGAGGGAAATGAAGAGTGAGAGACCTGAGAGAGAGAGAGAGACCTAAAAGGAAGAGATAGAGATTTGAGAGAGAGAGGGAGTGGGAGAGACCTGAGAGAGAGAGAGTGAGAGAGGGAGAGAGAAAAAGAGTTATTTTCACATGAAGAGATATCATCCATGTTGCTCATGAAAATGAACACCATTTCTAAAAAATACCTTAAGTACGAGGTGAAGAATGTGGTTATTATTGTTCTTGCTTATTTTAAGGATGCACAAAAGAGGACCACAAAGGATGTTGGTAAGCTTGTAGGCCTCAATGTAATGTGAACAATTATTGAGCCAATGGCTACAACTATAACTTATGGCTCGCATGATGTATTCACTGGAGAAAGAAGCATTCTTGTCTTTGATTTGGGTGGAGGTACGTTTCATGTGTCGATTCTTTCTATTCAAAAGGGAAATATTGTCATCAAGTATTTTAGAGGGGATATGCATTTGGGAAGTCAATATTTTGATAATAAAATGCTTAATTACTATATTCAAAAGTTTAATACAAAATACAAGTTGGATATCAATAGTAGTTATAATGTTAATCTTTTGGATTCAATTGTGTAAGCTTTTGTGTCGATGTTTCGGATCACACATAGTGATCCATTATCAGTAGTAGTGCCTAAACTAGAGAGGGAGAGTATATAAGATATATAATATAGTATATATAATATACAATATATTATTTATATACTATAGTATAAAATATATATTATATTATATAATATACAATATATATATTAAATATACTATATATAATATATATATTATAATATATAATATCAAATATATTATGATATATTGATATATACTATATTTATTATATATTAATAATAACTAATATTAGTTTTATGTATTATTTGGCTTATTAAAATCAAAAGCAAATGGATATCTGTTATAAACTATATCCTTCGTTATTTATTGTATAAGATTTGAAGCTTCCCTATGCATACATATTAATATATAATATAATTCATGTACTATATAATACATATAATATATACAATATATAGTATATATTACATATTATACTATATATTATATATAATATATATTATATAATATTTAATATATAATATATAGTATATTTAATATATAGTATATATAGTATATATATTATGATATATTAATATTAATAATATATATATATTAAGAATACATAATAATGGTTTAATGTATTATTCAATTTGTAAAAAACTAAAGAAAATACATATTCATTTATAACTATCTGTTTATAACAGATATCCATTATTTATTGTATAAGATTTGAAGTTTCCCCTATGCATACACATTAATATATAATATAATTTATATACTATATAATATATACTTTAATAATAATAATAATATTAATATATAATATATATAATGGCTCTAGGAAAATTCACCGCTAGCAATTCATCGCCAAAAAATTCACCGTAGGAAAATTCACCACCATAACAAACTCACCTCAAGGAAAATTCACCACTAGAAATTCATGGAAAATTAATCACATTAACATTTTTTAATATATATTTCCAAATATTTGAATTTAAAAGAATAATTTGATTTATGATATAATAAAAACTTTTACAAAAAAATTCAGAGTTTTGGAAATATATATTAAAAAATGATAATGCGATTAATTTTCCTTTTGTGGCAGTGAATTGTTGGTGGTAAATTTTCCTAAGGGTGAATTTGTCATGGCAGTGAATTTTCCTGTGGTGAATTATTGGCTGTGAATTTTTTAGCAATGAATTTTCCATATTAATATATAATATATTTTTATAAATGTATATAATATGTTAATTTAATATATTACTATACAATAAATATAATATAGAGGGGCTTGGAAGGAATAGAGGGAGGCAGAGACGAGAGAGAGAGACCTAAGAGGGGGAGAGAGAGAATGAGAATTACCCGAGAGGGGGATGGAGAGTGAGAGACCAGACAAAGAGAGATACTTGAGAGACATAGAGAGAGAGGGAGTGGGAGAGAATTGAGAGAGAGAGAGAGATACCTAAGAGGAAGAGAGACTTCAAAGGGAGGGAGGGAGAGAGAGTGTGTGAGAGGGTGGGCGAGATGGAGAGTGAGAGAGAGAGAGGGAGTGGGAGGGAGAGAGACGAGAGGGGGGAGTGGGAGATAAGAGAGAGAGAGAGGGGGGGAATGGGAGGGACCTACAAGAGGGAGTGGGAGAGAGAGAGACCTGAGAGGGAGAGAGTGGGAGGGATAAAGAGGGAAAGATTTGAGAGAGTATAAGATATATAATATATAATATATTATTTATATACTATGTAGTATAAAATATATATTATATAATATATACTATGTATTAAATATATTATATACCATATAATATATAGTATATATATATTAAATATACTATATATAATATATATAATAATACATAATTTATATAATATATAATATATTATGATATATTAATATATAATACATTTATTATATATATTAATATATAATAAATCTATTATATAGTAAGAATACATAATAATAGTTTTATGTATTATTTGGTTTGTAAAAATCTAAAGTAAACAGATATCCGTTATTTATTGTATAATATTTGAAGCTTCTCCTATGTATACATATTAATATAAAATATAATTTATATACTATATAATATATATAATATATACCTTAATAATAATATTATTAATATATAATATATTAATTTAATATGTCAATATATAATAAATATATATATATATATCATAATATATAATATAAAATATATCATAACATAATATATTAATAATATTTTGCTATTAATAATTCATAAAATGTTTCTCCAACTTTAGTTTTTTAAAAATTAAAGGAAATAGATATCTATTTCAAATGGATATCCATTTGAAATAGATATCTATTTAGTGAATTATATATGGGATCATTGTTGGTATTATAAGATGGATGGGAATAAAGTGGAGTGGTGTATGTATGCGAAGGGAAAGTGACTTGTAGGTTTGTAAGATGAGATGGTTGAGGAGATATGAGATTTGAATGCACAAAGCTAGAAGGATTCCCTATGGAAATACTTAAGTGTTGACATTGCTAGTAGGTTGAATGGTTGTGGTGAAATGAGTGCTAGCGTATGTAGGAATGGAGATGGGTATTGTAGAAGGGAAAATTGAAGTTCCACCTTGGCTTTGGGTATACCCCAAAGCTTGATTACAATTAGTCATGGTAGGGATGGTATTGTTAACTTCATGCACATTGGTTGTAGTAAGGAAGTCATTGGAAACGAGGTATGTGTGTTATGATCCATAGGGGGTTGATTATCAACACTATTAGAAAGAGAGTTAGAAAACCCAATCTATCCACGACGAATGGTGTATCACGGGATGACATGAGTCTCAAGCTATATCTCACAACAATATTGCTAATAAGACACCGAGTTGTAAAGATCACATAAATTTCACAAACTCGATGCCAACCCAAAATGGAAAGTAGGGTAAAATGCAATGCAATGACCTAGAATACAATATGTAAATGCAATTTTTATATTCTAAACAAGGTAATTTTTTTATTACACTATTTAAAAACCTGAAAAATGAAGTCTTGTAAATGCAATTTTGAAATCACACAATTCACTAAATTTATCAAATTAAGCTAGATATGATCAAATTGATGAAACAAAAATTTTGCAAATAGAAACAAAAATCTAAAAATAGTAAACAAGAATGCAGAAATGAATGTTTTAATGCCCAGAAAATTGGAATGTGACCCTAATTAGGGACTCATTCACCCCGGGATGAATGGGTCCTAGGTGAGGATTTTGAAACAAGTTTTTACAGATTTTTGAGTGATTTTTAGTAGTTTCCAAATTCTGGTTTGTTACAAGTTTCAGTTTGACTTTTCTTTAAAATTAGGATTGAATGCAAATGCAAAATGTGAAAAAATGAAAACCTAGAAAACCTACTTTAATATTCAATCTTGTTTTAGTTTTCAAATGCAAGTTGATATGATGTAATGCTATGTAAATGATATGCAATATGACTAATATTTTTTGTATTTTTCATATTTAAAGAATGCAAAGATGCAATCCTAAAATGCAATGCAAACAAGACACCCTAAATAAGACCTAATTCAATGCAAAGAGATGCAAATGAATGCAAGATCTAAATCTAAGATGAAAGAGGACTCCAAAATCATAAAATGTAATGACCAACTCAGGTTCACCACAATGAAACATAGAAAAGTAGGTTGGGGTAATGAATGAGTTCACCCCCAAGGCCTTTCTTTCCTAATTTTATTCAAAATGCAAGCTATAATATGCAAATAATGAAATGTAATTAAATTAGAATGAAAAAGTAATCAAAAGGTAGATCTTGAATTGGGAAAATAATGTGTACCTTTCACCAAAAGTCACCTTTTGAAGCTCACTGAGGACTCATTCACACTATGGTGAATGGGTCCTAGCTAGGGGTTTTGGAAAATGCTTTCTACGTTCTCTTTTTCTTAGTCTGCACTTCCAAATTCTAGGTGTTCATTGTCGATCAACCAAAAATAAATTCTATAGAGGACTTTTCGTGCTTTGACAAATTTTCTTGTAACTTTGATAACTTTGTAACTTTCTTCATTTTTTCTCTTCAAAGGATCTTCAACCTAAAATATGCAATCACACATCAAAGAGAGAAAAATTTTGTTTGTTAGGTGAATGGGGGATTTTCTTCCGTCAAACCCCATTTTGTTAATTAAACCATGAAATGAAATGAAACATGAAAGAGGGAATGATGAATTAACAAGGTCACAACTCACCAATCCTTATTTGAACCTTGGATAAAAAATCTACAAACTAGCATGAAGTGGCCTCAATGAATGTAGATCTCAATCATGAAACTTGATTAGAAACATTTTTGTTGAATGCTTGATTAGATCTTGGACACCACATCAACATAAATTATTTCAAACAACATGCATGATGCAATACATCTTTGACATGACAATGGAATCTTGATTACTGCAATAATCTTCAACAAATCTACCCTTGAATTCCTTAGAAATGCTCTTGAATTTCTCTATTAATGTTCACTTTAATTCTCTTATGATAACTTCAATTTGGTAGGATTGCTTGAATCAAAATTGCTAGGTGAAACTAAGTGAAATAACCTTGTATTTATACATATCTTAACAATAATTCTTGAAATTCAGATATCACAAGCCAACATTGAATGATGGATTTGAAATCATTAAAATACCACCAAAAACGTATTTCAAAGAGGGGTCCTAGGTCTAGGTGAGGACCCATTCGCCATAGGTCTTGGGCCATTTACCTAGGACACACATCGTTCAATTTTAAACATTATGCTAAATTAGGGTCCTAGATCTAAGTGAGGACCCATTCACCCTATAGCGAATGGGTTCTAGGTCACTTACCTAGGACACAGATCTTCCAAAGTTAAGTGTTGTGAAATGGCATTTATGAATGCCAAGTTTTATCCCTCAAAAATTACATCTAATTAAGCTTGGATGTGAATTAAAGGGGCCAATTAAAGAAAATTAACCTCAATTAATTAATAAAACCCCATATTAATGTGAAAGTATAAAGGTACACCTTACAACATCAAAAATAAGGCACAATTAAGTCCATTTAATCAAAAATGGCCCTAAACTTAATGTGAATATGAAAGACATATTACAACACTAAATTAAGGAATCATTAGGCTCATTTTATTATTAATTATTTCCAAATTAAACATAAAAAATGATACTTTTTCCTACACTACAATTCTAAAAAATATTTCAAAAAATTCGCAAGAACTCATACACAGTTTTTTTCTTGCCAAAACATGTTTTTCATTAGGATCAAAAAGGATTTCAATATCCTTGTGTTTTATGTGGAATGAATATTAAGATAATATAAGGGAGAGTATACCTCTAATTCACTTTCTGATACATAACTAAGTGGGGTATAATGTCCTCGGACTTTTGTTCAAATACATCATCAAAAGGAAGATAACCCTCAGACCTATCCTCAGATACATAGTTTCAGGGAATGTATCCCTTTGATTCACCACTTGAGGCTATTACAATAAGTTCCATCACAGGAAGAACACAAGGGTCCCTAGATATCATTGCAAGACTAACACTACATTTTGATGGCATATCCTTGGAAAGTGATAAAGAGTCTGACATGGCCGAGGAGACAAGAGGTACAAACTTGACAACCTCATGCATCCTTCTCCTCTCTTGACTAATTTGTGATATGGCATGAATGATAGTCTCAGTTTCAGTCAAAAAAATGGTGTTTTCGTAATTGGTTCCCTCTATGGTTTGAACAATGGATTCTTTCTCTTTCTTAGCCCCCAGGTAGTGTTCATTGGATAACATATTTTTGGCAATATAGTTATGGAATCATTTTTTATTCAAGATAAAGTACAAACAATTTACACTACATTTCCAACAATTTTATTCAATTATATTCAAGTACCCATCCTCTAGTTGGTCGATCACTACTTCAAATTTATAGGTGTATTCTTCATGCCCACACTTCATTCATCTCAAAAATTGTATTCTTATATTGACCAAAACTTTAATATCTACATTCAGTTCAATCAATAAAGGAGACTAGTTCTTTGGCGTAGATCATTCAGTCATAATATTATAAAGACACCTACCTTGAGAAAAAATGTAAAGTGGACTCATTCTATAGCCACCCCAACATGTTTGAATTGTCGGTTTACCCCCAAGTGATGAAGAGTGTAAATAATGCCTCTTGATAACTTTTTACTAAATGCAACTGACACTTTTTTGAACCTCTAAGACATCATTTCCATGGTGTAATGACTTGGAAATATTAGTTGGGCTACATAATGAACATAACAAAAATTAGGCTATCTTGCAACTTTTTTTTGAATGCAACTAACACTTTTTGCATCAATTGAAAACTCGTCACCATGATAAAATGGATTGGAGATATGAAAAACTAGGAGAAATGTTATTATAGAAGGGTACTAGATGATCCTATACCCTTAGATGAAATGTTTCTAACTACCACAATTTCTGAGTAACATCTCATCAAAGTTTTCTATTGTTTCACACTTTGATCTCTTAAGAGAAATCATCGATGCAATGTAGCTTGGAACGTTTCAACATGTTTGGGTGTGAAATAGGACCTTTCCTAACATAGAACTACACATTTTGATTTGTTGGAATTGTTGATTTGGTTGCATGATGAACAAAACAAAAATTACACCACCTTTCAACTTTACACTACATCTAACACTTTTTTCATCAATTGAAAACTCACCACCAAGGGAAAATGGATAGGAGATATGAAAAACCGAGAGTGGTTACTACATAGGGGCCCTATGTGATCCTATACCATTAGATGATTTTTTTCTAAATGCCATGGTTTATAAGTTACAACTCATCAAATTTTATTGCCCTTTCACACTTTCTTAAGGGAAATTGCTGGAGTAATGTAGCCTAAAACATTTTGTAATGTTAGGGTAGGAAACAAGACCTTTCCTAGCATAACACTACCCATCTAGACATGTTGGAATTTTTGGTTTAGTCACATAATGAATAGAATTAAAATTACACCTCCTTGCAACTTTACACTACATCCATTTGACACTTTTTCCGTCAATTGAAAAACTCATCACCATAGGAAAATGGATTGGAGATATGAAAAAAATGAGAGTGATTATTATCGAGGGGCCCTATGTGATCATGTACCTTTAGATAGAATGTTTCTAGGTGCCACAATTTCCAAGTAACAACTCATCAAGATTTTCTACTCTTTCACACTTTGTTCTCTTAAGAGAAATTGTCAGTGCAATGTAGCCTGAAACATTCCAACATGTTGGGGTGCAAAACATGACATTTCCTAGGATAAAACTACCCATCTAGATGTGTTGGAACTATCAGTTTTGGCACATGAAAAATATAATAAAAATTATACCACCTTGCAACTTTACACTGCATGCATTTGATGCTTTTTCCATCAACTAAAAACTCATCACCATGGGAAAATGGATTGGATATATAAAATATAGAGAGGTTATTATAGAGGGACCCTACATGATCCTACACCTTCAGATGGAATTTTTTCAAGTGCCATGATTTCTGAGTAACAACTCGTCAAAGTTTACTGCCCATTCGCACTTTGGTCTCTTAAGGGAAATCACTGCTATAATGTAGCCCGGAACATGCCGACATGCTAGGGTGCAAAATAGGACTTTGGTCTAACTATCAACTAAAATACATTAATATCAAAATAAATATTGAAAACATAAAAAACACAAATAGTTTTATACTTACAAATTAATCCAACAAACCATTTGGGTCTGCTCTACTCTTTATTATGTCAAGTATTGCCTCATGGTCAGACTCACACACCTTCCACAAGTTCTTCTTCAAAGGTCTTCTCTGATATTTGATCAAATGAACATTGGGTGCCATGAAAAGGTTTGACTAATGAAGAATCTTCCGATGTGTGTCAAAGTCCCAAAATAGCCAAACATTGAAACTCTTAACTAGGTACCTTCTTTAGAAGCCATGTTCTAGTAACAACCACCAATCGATCTTGTAGGGTATTCAATGTTTTCTCAATATATAACTGGGGCCTCCAATTTATTTTTTCCCTCAACACAATGAAAAAAGTAATAATTTGTTTGCTTTTCATTGTCTTCATCTACAATAACTACATAAACATGCCCTACATTGATATATGCATCAAATTAGATGAATTTAGTCAACATTACAAAACCATTACAAAGTAAGATAACATTAGGAATTTCAAAAACTATGCAAGTAGATATATTACTTGGTTGAACTAGATCTAATATGTGATCACAGTCAACCAATGATTCTATCTATGTCAATTGTAGTGTCGTCAAGAGCCAGTACATGTCAAGTGGGCTTAGATGTATCTTAACCACCATTTTTCAACCCACTCCTTTGACTCACACTCATTCCAAGCTTTAACTGTACATGAAGAAAAAAAGAATGACATCTTGCGTGTATGGATAGTCCATGAACCTGCATTAGATATTTTGAAAGAGTGTAGCTAACTTGATCCTATTAGTGTACAACAATCCTCATATTGTACAATGTTAGTATCATCTATCAACCAAAAATATATGAACTAAAGACTTACCTTTATTACATGGACCCATCAAAGTATTACATCACTCAATGATTGATTTCACATCTATCAAATTTGAATTTTCTTTATACTTTAACTCATCTCGCGCTATGGCTCTTTTGATACATGCTCTTGCACCATCACACTCCCCCTTTTTATATTTGGCTTGAAAAAAAGTTCCACATATGTTGAACACCTATAATATATTATAGAACCTGCTCAACCAATAGAACATCCATGATTTCTTCAATTGTGATGCACAATTATCCGACCATATGATGTGTTGATGGAATGATATGCCCCTTCTAGTCAAATAATGGTAGAACACCTAAAGAAACCGTGCATGAACTCTTTAGAATGTGTGTGATCATCATTGATATAAGAATGATACTCCCTTATGATTTTTTTTTATCCTCAGTATTGTCACTGGCATGAACAAATGCTCTTTGCACAAATATATCATCCCATGTGGAGTTGTAATACTGTGATTGTACCTCACATTGTGACTGGAGTCTATAGTTCTCTGTAAAGTAAACAATTGAAACAATGATACCAATTGGAAACGCATCCTTGCATAACTTGAATTACAAGTCTAACCTTTGAGATCTATGGGTATTCCTTGCATACTCATGCACTATATTGTCATGAAATATAGACATAAATTGATACACTAGAATCTTTTTAATAAAAAAATCACACCTTTTTGCTTCTTTACCATCTTTTGTATTGTAAGCTACTATCTTATAGTTTTTGAATTCTACTAGTTTATTTCCAACTGCATGTGTACTTTCCATATGTTCACATATTGGCATATGTTGCAAGACACCACAATGTTAACATTTTCCATCCAAGCATAATTTCTTGTAGAATAATTGGCCTTCCTCTCTTTCACATAAAACTATTGATATGAAATCTCTTGAAGATGTAGGTGTGGCATGTATACCACGGTCCTATAAAACATTATTAGTATGCACACATCAAAATGGTTAGAAAAATCAATATGTACTCTACAACAACAAGTGGTGTGTGTGTGATTTATTTTGACATACAAAGGCTTTAGCATTTCAAAAAAGCTTTCATAAATTTTAACTCGAGGATACATCTCTAGAAATTTACCAAAAAATTATGTTTGATTCATATCTAAAAAATGCTTTGGATGTGGCTCATGGTTTTGACTACCAATTCTCTTGCTCATAGTTTCAACTACCAAAGCATTTTTTTTCGAATCACATGTAGAAGCAGGAGAATAAGAGATCATGTGGACCTAGATCATGAGTGTCCTACCTTTTTTTACCATTTTTAGAGAAAAACAAAATGTGCTTGCATTATAACATGAGTGTGTTTTTGCTTTCTCTTAAAATGACCAAATTTCAACCTTTTTAAAACATGCTCACGTTTTGAAAATGTTGATTTTGTAAAGATTTTATAATTATTATCATGTGTCAATAGATGGTTTGATTGAGGTACATCTATGAGACCTTTCTTCGAGTAATTATGACATTTTATAAGTGCTATGTATGTCTCACTTCATGTGCGATATGAAGTTTCACCATAATTCTATATATGCTCAAGCCTATACATTAACCCTCAACCCTATACCCTATACCATAAATCCAAAACCCTAAATGTTCACTATAACCTATACCTTAACACTATACCCTATGCCCTCAATACTTAACACTATACCCTATATATTAACCCTATACTGTAAAAACTATACCTTAAACCCTAAACCCTATAACCTCAACCCTCAACCCTTTAACCCTCTACCCTATACACTAAACCCTAAACCATAATCCCTTGACCCTATACCTTAAACCCTTAATCCCTTAGCCCTCAATGCTCAACCCTCTACCCTCTACCCTCTACCCTCTACCCCATACATTAAAACCTCAACCCTATACCTTAAACCCTTAATGCCTCAACCCTCAACCCTTAATCCCTAAACCTTCAACCCTTAACCTTCAACCCTCTACCCTATACATTAAACCCTCAACCCTAATCCCTCAACCTTCAACCCTCAATTGTTAAACCCTCAACCCTTAATCCCTTAATCCCTCAACCCCAACCCTTAAACTCTATACCCTCAAACATTAAATCCTAAACCCTTAAACACTATACCATCAAACCCAAACCCTCTACCCTATACATTAAACCCTTAACCCTAATCCCTCAACCCTATACCTTAAACCCTTCATCCTTCAAACCTCAACCCTCAACACTCAACCCTCTACCCTATACATTAAACCCTCAACCCTTGAACCCTTAAAGCATCATCTGTCAACCCTCTACCCTATACATTAATCTCTCAACCCTAATCCCTTGACCCTATACCATCAACCCTTAAACCCTCAACCCTCTATCCTATACCTTAAACCATTGATTCCTCAACCCTCAACCATTCAACCCTAAACCCTTACACCCTAACTCCTTCAATCCTCAACCTTCAACCATCTACCCTATACATGAAACCCTTAACCATAATCCCGCAACCCTATAACCTCAACCCTTCAACCCTTAAACCCTCAACCCTTAATCATTGAACCCTCAACCCTTAAACTCTTAAACCTTCAATCCTCAACCCTCAACCCTCAACCCAATAGATTAAATTATCAACCCTAATAACTCAACCCTATACCTAAAACCCTTAATCCTTCTTGACCCTCAATCCTTAAACCATCAAACCTTAAACCCTTAATACCTAATCCCTCAACCCTCAACTATAAACCCTTTATCCTATACATTAGACCCTCAACCCTATACCTTATACCCTAAACCCTCAACCCTTGACCCTAATCCCTAAATCCTTAAATCGTACACCCTTAAAACCTAATCCCTCAACCCCCAACCCTTAAATCCTCAACCCTTAACCCTTAAACCTTCTACCCTATACATTGTATCCTCAACCCTATACCTTACACCCTCAACCCTCACCTCTTTACCCTATACATTAAACCCTCAACCCTATACCTTAAACCCTAATTTCTCTTAACCGTCAACCCTTAAAATTTAATCCCTTAAACCCTCAACCCTTAAACCCTAAACCCTTAACCATTAAACCCTAAATCCTTAAACCCTCAACCCTTTAACCTTAATCCCTTAACCCTCAACCCTAAACCCTATCCCTAAACCATAAACCCTCAACCCTTAAACCTTAAACCCTAAACCCTATCCCTTAACTATCAACTTTCAACCCTATACCTTAAACCCTAAATCCTCAACCCACAACCCACAACCCTAATCCCTAAACCCTTAAACCCTAATCCTTAAACCTTCTACCCTAATCCCTTAAACCCTAAACCCTCAACCCTCAACCCTTAAACCCTAAACTTTTGACCCTTAAACCCTCCACCCTCAACCCTTAAGTTACCCTCAACCCTTAAACCCTTATCCCTAAAAACCTCAACCATGAACTATTAAACCCTCAACCCTTAAATCCTCAACCCTCATCCCTAACCCCTTAAACTATAAACCTCTCAACCCTTAAACCCTAAACCCTCAACTCTCAACCCTTAAACCCTAAACCCTACAACTTATAACCTCAACCCTCAACCCTATACTTAAGATCTAATTTTTCAACCAAATATCTTAAACCCTACTGGACCTATACCATATACACTTAACCTTGGACATTCAAACCTAAACATTATCCCTCAACCCTCAACCCTTTAACCAATGCCCTATATCCTCAACCCTATACTTATTCCCTAAACCCTCAACCCTCATCCTTATGCCTTATACACTCAACCTTAAACCCTCAACCCTATACCTTAGACTCTCAACCTCAAACATTATCCCTCAATTGTAAACCCTCAACCCTTAACCCTCGACTCTATACTGAAGCCCCAATCCCTCAATCCTCAACCCTATACCTTAAACCTTGAGCCTTAAAACCTCAATCCTCATCCCTATACCCTATATCCTCACCCTTATACCCTAAACATTGAATATTGTCCCTCAACCCTAAACTATGCACTCTCAACCCTTCACCTTATGACTTATACCCTCAATCCATTCATAAAACCTAAACCCAATATCTTAAACCCTAATACCTATACCTTACACACTTAATCTTATACACTCAATGAGCTAAATATTATCCTTCAACAATAAACCCTTAACCCTCTACCCTATACCCTCAACCTATTACTTAGCTCTAATCCCTCAACCATCAACCCTCTACCTTAAACCCTAAACCCTAGAACCTCAATCCTCATACCTATACCCTATACCCTCACCCTTACATACATACATACATACATACATACATACAAGCATAGATTCATACATACATACAAGAATAAAAGAATACATATATATTTAAGCACACAAACATACATACATTTAACAAACTTGCACAAAAACAATTGCAAGTGAGACATAACATGAGCACGTTATAATGTGGTCATGTTATAATACACCCATGTTATGTATTGCTTTGGGAAACATAAAGCAAGACAAAAAAAACATAAGAAAAATATAAAGGGCATAACACAAGCACATTATAATGTGCTTGCGTTATGTCAAAACTGTGACATAACATGAGTGTGTTATAATGCGCTCACATTATGTCTTTCTTTTGGAATCCCCAAGCCTTTGGCTTGGATTGCTTTGGATTTCACATAATCTTGTTCGTACTAACCATCAGGTTTGCACATGTTTCAAGGTCAAGTAAAAAAATAGTTGGGTAATGTTAAGCTCTCTCTTAGCTATTTAATGATGTAATTTTTTTCACATTTTGATTATGTTAAGGCTTTCATCTTTAATTTTTGTTTTTTGTGTAGATCTATTTTTTAACAAAAACTAATGTTTGGTATTTCTTACTATTTTTTAACTGTTCTTTGAAATTTCAAATAAAAATAAATAAATTATAAACTAGACTGCATTCTACACATATTCAAAAAAAAAAAAAATTGATTAGTTTTAAAAAATTATAAGGGTAGCACAAAAAAATTCTATTTTTCAAGATGTGTCAACTTTTAAAATTAGTTAAAATCGTATATTCATTAAAAAATTATTAGAAAAAATGTGCATACACTACATGCTATTAGCTAATTTCTCACTGAAGTGATTTTAAAAATACCAAAAAAAAATAACCTTTTGAGGAAGCCACAATAGGCACTATGTTATGCTTTTTTGATAAAAAAACAACACCAATTTTTGTGGATCCTTTTTTTGAACCCCTTAATCTCTACCATTTTCAAAAAGAATTAGTAGTTTAGAAAGTAGACTCGAAGCACTCCAACTCTTATTTTTGTTGCATCTTAAAATTTTGAGTGAAACTATCCCGAATTTCTCATCCAAGGTTAGTATTTCTTGATTTCAGATAAAAAAAAAAAAAGTGGTCATTTAAGACTCCTTTTTGGCCCCTCATATTTGTGCACTTACCCAGGTTATTGATGGAGGTGGAGTGGCTCTTGAGAAAGTTCATACACTAAAAAATTGTGCAGACATGATTACAAAACAAGTATAGTTAAGAAGTTTGAAGTGGTGTTTGACTTCTCTTGGCTTGCAGAAAAGATGATGAATGGGCATGGGAAAGCATCAAGTAAATAGTTGTCAAGGTGGAGACTGTTTGATATGACAACAATAAATTGGAAAGAAAAGATAATCTTATATTTGGAAAAGATAAATATTTTTTAAAAAAAGGATTAAAAAAATAATAAAAACAAAGCAATAAAAATAAACCTTGTATTTTCTAAGTTTGAATAAAGTTGAAGATATTATATATATCTTACTTCCTAGAAAGAAATATTATTGTAATGAATTTTAATTGAAGAGCAACAGTTGTGTGGAGTTTGTAATCAATTTTTCTAAACAATAAGAATAGTGATACATTCCCCATGGATGTTTCCTTGGCATATTGTCTTGAGTTTTTACCACATAAATTTGTGTCTTATCTATTATTCTAGTATTCCATTTAATTTCATTTTGTATTTATTTGTAACTAATTTGTGTTGTAATATTTTAATTTTGTGGGTTTTTCACTTTTGTTTTCACAACAAACATAATAAATAGTCAATCACTTGTAAAAGAAAAATTGTAGTAGGTTGTAGATTTGATTTCTACTACTAGACAATATAAGGTGAAATCTAATTTTGTGGTTCCAAGGAAATAGGATCATAGGTAATCATGAATTTGAATGTTGTTGGATTGAAGAGGAGTTCACAACTATTTTTGAAAGTAGTCCACTTTATTAAAATTGCAATTTTAGATCAAACCAGATTGTAATATTGGTGAAGCAATTTCTATAGAGAAATAGTTGCCACCAAGGAAAGGACAAACTACTACACCAATATAAAGAGACAAATCATACTCAACTTTGGGAGAGTTCAAAACTTGATTAGAAAAATAAGCCATAGCTATCAAAGATCAATGTAAAAGCTATATTATTTGTATTTTTCTATAGGTTGTAGGCAAGAAAGAAGCTTCTCCCAAAAGAAAGGAGATTGTCAAGTGAAGTTTCAATATCTAATGTAGTCAAAGGTTTTTCTTAGGGATAAAAAAAAGGGTTACAAATATACAAAAATCCAAAGTCAAAAGAATTCAGCTCATGTATTTTCTTAAGGAAAAAGACATGATCTCATGTGCAATATTTGAAGACAACCACCTCCAAAAGGACGTTCATAGGTATTTTTGAAGCTGACTAGATAAGTGTGAAAAGATCATAGAACAAAGGGAAACAAAAGTTCAAAAATAATGCATTTAGATATGTTCTAGAACTATTGAAGTCATCATTGTTCAAGAAAGTATTGTATAACTTAGAAAACTATTTTTGCATCTTTGAAAAGAAAAAAAAATAGTGAGAGGGAATAAAGCCATAGATTAAAGTTGTGATATTATTTTTTGAAAATTATTATCGCCAATCACACATCCATCCTACCAACAAAGGTGGATTGGAAAAGACATCAGGTGAAAGATTGAAACTTCTAGTAGAAATAGTTTAAAAGATATTATAGATCATAGATCATGACATAAATCTTCTAAGTCATGATAGACATGTCGCAACAAAGGACAAGTAATTGGCTACCAAGGATCACAGATTTTGATAAGTTTGAATTTTCTAAGAAAGTTGTCAATATGAGAAGAAAATTGCATTTGGTAAAAATTACGTGGGAAGATATTATAGTTTTAGATGAAAGGTTGTCTACATTTATTATTGGAATTTGATCAAAGAAGAAACATAAATTCTAGGATGATAAATTATTTAACACTTAAATGAAGGTTTTTTTTTTTAATGAATGAGTTCTAGAATTGGGGTGATCCCACAATAGTGGTTTACAATTTTTGGCCAAACTGGACACTAAAATAATTTCTTTTAACTAAATCTTTACTTCCGGGCACCTATAGTGGCTAAACCGTGAGGAATTTGAAGATGATGCAAACTAGAGTTTCGTGAAATTTTTTCTATAGATTATAAATATATTTTTTTCAAAACTTTTAGAATCAGATTGCACTTCTTTTTCCATCTCCCTCAAAAACTAGTTTTTTTCAGAAAACAACATTTTAAAAAAGTGACGCTCACCGTATAACGCATAATTTTTTTTCCATGAAAGATAAAATTCTAATTCTTTTGAATTTAGATTCATGACGCCGATATCTAGTGCTTCCACTTGGTTAGATAGTTTTTTATTGAATATTTTTTTTTAATCAAGTTTTGAAGTCAAACCAATTATAATTTAGACATAGTGCGGACTATATAACATGTAATTTTTTTGTATGTAACAAAATTCAAAAAAAAATTCTTTGTTGGATCAAGGACTTCAATATCTAGTGCACTCATATTTTTCAATTTTTTGATAATCTATTTTTCCACATGTGTAGAAGAGAGCTTGATTTTTTGGTGAAAAACCATTCACAAGAAATAAAAAATAAAAATAATAATAAAATTAAATTTATTTAAAATTATACTTTTTGGGAAGCTTATAATAAGGACTACATACTTACAAAAAAATAAATTTTAAATGAATTCATTTGATCCCCCAAAAGGTAAATCAAAAGTGATTTTTTATCAACATTTTGATAGATGTAAAGGAGACTCCGTTATAGGTATGGTTTAAAACTAGCGAGGTTCTATCCAAGGGGGTTTGATTTAAGGTAGTTTGATCAAACGCTCCTCAATTGGAATGCTTTAAATGGAACTTTTTAAGGCTTAAATCATTATATTTTCTAAAAATATGTGATTTCAGCAAAAATCAGATCCTCCTAGAAATTGTAAACCAGCTTTGTGGGATCACCCATTGTCATGTGTCAATGGTGTTTGAATTAAGGCCAAGGAGGTTCAAATGAAGTTTTTTTTATAAACTTTTAAAATGTTACAAGAAAAAATGCGTAGAGAAAAGGGAATCAACTGAAGGTCCCTTTGGACTAAAGGTCCCTTTGGATGAAGGACCTTCAATGGGCCCTTGTCCAGTTTGTTAAATTCAGCCCTTAAATTTTTGGTCACTCTATTTTCAACAAAAAAAAAAGCTATTGATTTGGGACAAGTTTTCAACAATCAAATGAAATTTTCTTGATACATTTTTTGTACACTCTTAGTTGTTAAGTTGTTATTTGAAAACATATTTTTTGTTGTATTTTTGTTTAGTTATTATATTTATTTTATATTTTCTAATGAACTTATTTTTTCTTACCAAATATAAATTACATATTACAAATGTTTCAAAAAAAACTTAAAAAGGAGAAAAAAAATATATCAAAACTACAATTATTTTCATATTGATTCCAAAAAAGCAAAAATAATATCCCAAAGAACATATATTATATAAAAAATCATATTTCTAAATTATAATTAATTTAAATTAAAAAAAGCTAATAAATAAATATACAATAATAAAGTTTTAAAAATTGCATCCCTTTAATATAGATGTTAATATTTTATATTTAACAAATATAAATTGATTTTATTTATAACTCAAAACTTTTCATATACAAAAATTGTTGATCATTAACAAATATTTAAAATGGAATAAAATATTTTAATTCGAATTTTTGAATCTTTATAAAATCAACCAAGA
Source organism: Sequoia sempervirens (assembly GCA_007258455.2). Lineage (NCBI taxonomy): Eukaryota > Viridiplantae > Streptophyta > Pinopsida > Cupressales > Cupressaceae > Sequoia > Sequoia sempervirens. The sequence goes on along the minus strand of VDFB02367930.1, from coordinate 88,995 downwards.
TTGAGCGGGGTTAAGGCAAGAGATCACGAGGTCTAGTCTCCCCCAAACCCATGGTACCGAAGGGCGTGTCAACGCCATTGGTCACGTGAAAAAAGTTTACCAAGCGCATTGCAATTTATAGAGGGACGGATACCCGATTCCTCCAGTCTAAAAAAAATCAACCAAGATCCAAATTGAATTTATTTTTCCACATCATTAAAAAGATGTTACTAAAACTTACCCGCTTTCACAAACTGTATTATATTAATACAATAAGATAATGCACATTAATGCTAGTAAACATAATTTAATAAATAAATATAGATGTATAAATAAGTGTGATAAACAAACAAATAAAATGAATGTATAAGAGTGTGCATAAATAAAAATAATAAAGTTTTATATATAAACTAGACCTAAAAATAAACCCTTCACACAATATCATACACATATATACATATAAACATATACTTATACATATAATCTTACAATAATTATAGACTTAAATAAAAATAATATGAATATACATATTTCCATCTTAGAACTAATGAAAATTTATTTTAATGTATGTTTTTGTTGTCTTGTAATATAGAGAATGTTGTCATTTTTAATGTATGTTTTTGTTGTCTTGTAATATAGAGAATGTTGTCATTTTTCTATTCATTTTATCTTCTAAATTAGAAAAGAAAAAAGGAAAAAGGATCTTCAAATTCAGAACAATAGAAAAGAAAAAATATATAATATTCTCAACCTTGGATGGCTCCATTGATAGTTGCCAAGTGTAATAGTGTGTTTCCAAAGATGTCTTTGTCATACCTGTCTAGTTCTGCTATTTCTTCACTCTTATTTTGAACTCTTGTTTTGAGGGAGTAGCTTTTTCACTATCTCAAATTGGTTGTGTTCTATAGCAAAGTGTAAAGCAGTTTTAAGGTGTGTACTACAAATTTCAATACAATCTGACATTCCGGTCAAAATTACATCCATTATCTCCATGTTTCCTGTGATTGCTGCTAAATGTATCGCACACCTACCAAACTTATCCTTCATCATCATTGAGATCTTGTCAAACTGAAACATAAAAAAACTCCAACTTAATTGTTTGTTTGCAATTTCATATACAATATATGAATTCTCCTCATGAATAACAGCGTGCAATGGAGTGGCACCATGAACATCATGAATAATCATAATGAACTGCAAAATGTTGCAGAAACTATGCTTCTCAAGTATCAACTTTACTATCTCTGCAACACATTGATATTTCAGCGACACATCGACATCATCATTGGACACATCGGCACTGGCAGTGGAATGAAGTTTTTCCACGTGGCACATCTCTGGGTGCCACGTGGCACCGACTCCATCCACTCCCTTCGCGATTGGAAAAAATAGGTTATGTTTGTTAATAAAATTTAAATAGCCCCCGTGGTACTCGAACAACCAACGTCCTCTGAAACAGCCACAGACTCAACCATTACACCACCGATGTACGTGCTAATAATATGGGCATAGTGTTTGGTTTTGATATAAAGCAGGTGTGAATTCAGTTTTAAAATGGATGGCGGGGGACTCAACCCTCCAACTGCCGACCACCCAAAATATTAACTTACCAACAGACCACCGAATGTTGCTTAATATATGTATGGCATCGGTTGTTTTTGTTGAGTATTTGTCAACCGAATGCCTTAAAATAAAGCAATTCCCTCCAAATGATAAAACAATAATCATTTTTAAGGATTAGTTATAATCTATTAAAACAACAAAAGCCCGAATAATGAATACAAAGGGCTAAAATAAAGATTATGGGATATTATGTAAATAAAGGGGGGATTTTTATGTAAAAATGGAGAGATAAGGTGGATTTTGTAAATCAATTGGTTATTAGCCCAATTGAGTAATTTTTTTTGTATAAAAAGGGGGGGTTAGAGGCTTAGGGGTTCATCCAGATTATTAAGAATTATTCAGGTGTTGGAGACTTAGAGCATTTTGGAGAGATAATTTTGCTATTCCTGTACGTCGGGAGAATATCAGAATTCCATCGTGCTTGAAGGGAAGAGCTTGCAAACTGATGTAATGCCGAATTTTTGAAGATTTCAATCGGATCGGTCTACTCGTTGGAGAGGGGCCCGGAGACGTAGCCATTCTTACAATGAACTTCGTTATCAATTTGTTTGCGTTCTCTCTCTTTCTCGTCTCATTCTGAATTCTGATTTTGTTCTGTTAATTATGTGTAGTTGATTTTATATTTGTAATTTGGAGTTTTGAAGCTATAATTAGTTTGCATTCTTAAACAAATTGTCTTAGATCCTAAAACAGACCAAATTGGTATCAGAGTTGTGTTTTGACTAGTATTGCATATTCGAATGCTTACATGCTCCTAGCTTCAACAAGGCAAAGGCAAACTTGAAGAGTATAATCCAGAGATTGGAAGACGAAGAGCTCATTCACGAACACAGATGGCAAATCCAAACAATGGACAAAGTTTGAAGCTTGGTGAGAAGGAATTTCAGAAGGCTTTTCTTGACATGAAGGCCATGGTCGAAGTCTTATTCCAGGAGAGGCAAGAAAGGATGCAGAGACATGAAGCTCGTGCAGGAAAAGGAAAGAAATCAGGAGATGATCTTGAGCCTCTGAAGACACCTCCCTCTTCTCCTTCTTCTCCCTCTTCTCCATCTTCTCCTTATTCTCCTTCTTCTACTCATTCTATGCATTTTAATCCTTTTAAGGGTGCACATAAGCCCAAAATTAAGTTGGATGTAAAATTTGACTTACCAAAGTATTGTGGTGAATTAAATGCTGAAAAACTAGATGACTGGATTCAGCAGGTTGAAGTCTATTGTAGAGTCCAAAACCTTGTAGATGATGTTGATAGGATCCAGCTTGCTACTCTTTGGTTAGGGGGTACACTCTAACTTGGTGGGAGAGTGGGACTAGGGCAGAAATCTCCCAACATGGTAAAGTCAACTTGTCTTGGACAAAATTTGTAAGTGCTCTTAAAAAGAAATTCTATCCCTTAGGCTACATGAAGCAATTAATGATGAACTGGCAGATGTTTAGGCAAGGGAAAGGTCAGTCCGTTGAGGAGTACACTCATGAATTTCGTAAAAGGGATATTGCATTAGATGTTCCTTTGAACACCCTGGATACTTTGTTGAAGTACATAGGAGGTCTTCATTCCTACCTTAGACATTCAATTTTGGTTTTGAATCCCAATAACCTTGACGAAGTTTGTGTCCAAGCTACTCACTTAGAGTCTAGAGGTAAGGGATCATTCATTGATAAGTTTGATAAAAATCCATCTAAATCTGATGGAAAGTCTAAGGGTAAAGATAAAGGTAAAGGAAAGAAGATAGCTACGGTGAAGAAAGAGGGTGAAAAACCCACATGCTCGCATTGCAAGAAAGAGGGGCATGATGAATCGAGGTGCTGGAAATTGCATCCGGAAGCAAGGCCAAAAAGATTTGGAGGCAATAAAGGCAAACAAAAGACTACTACTGCTATCATTCAACAGGATCTTGGATCTAATTCCGGAGATGAGACAAAGATCGTTGCTGCCAGAATCCAAGGTAAAGGGAAAAGTATAATTCTCTCTTCTGATGCAAGTATTTCTAATGCAAGTACAAGTAATGCAAGTAAAGTATCCACTCCTAAAGTTGATAAACAACGGAATGAACTGTTCCACATTCGTGTGGTAACTAAACACACAAAGATTGATACACTATTTGATTCAGGCTCTCAAGTCAACTTGATTTCTGAAGAGGTTGTTAAGAAATTGAATCTAACTACTACTCCTCATCCTAAGCCCTATCCACTTGGATGGGTATGTAATGATGCACAGTTGCAGGTGACAAAATAGTGCAAATTGTGTTTTGCCATCACTGCTAATTTCATTGATGAAGTAGAAGTAGATGTTGTACCTCTAGATATTTGTGGGATTGTATTAGGGAGTCCTTATCTATATGATAGAAAGGAAATCTTTTACAGGGGGGAGAACAAGTATCATCTTTTTAAAGATGGGGTAGAATATATTGTACGTGCACACAAGATCAAGACTAATCTCACACTAGTTAATGTTGGTCAAATGAAAAGATTAGTCAACTCCAGTAAGAACTTTGTGTTAATGCTTGTAAAAGCCAAAGAAGAAGATAAATTTGAGGCATTTAAGGGGTGTGACCCAAAACATAAGGTTGAAATGGTCAAAATTGTTTATGCTTACGATGACTTGTTTCAGGAACCAAAGGGGTTGCCACCCAAGAGGGAAATACAACATGAAATCCAGTTGCAGTAGGATGTGCCATTGCCTAACATCGGCTTGTACCGTTTGTCCGTTATGCAAAATGAGGAAATCAAGAAATAGGTTCAAGAGTTAGTGGAGAAAGGAGTCATCCATCCTAGTACATCTCCTTGTGGTTCTCCAATCGTGTTGGTTCCAAAGAAAGATGGATCTTGGAGAATGTACATTGACTACCATGCCCTGAACAAAATAACGGTAAAAAATAGGTATCCTCTTCTAAGAATTGATGATTTACTTGATCAGTTAAAACATGCGATTTATTTCACAAAATTAGATTTGTGAAGTGGTTATCATCATATTAGAATTGCAGAAGATGACATTTGGAAAACTGCTTTCAAGACAAAACAGGGACTTTATGAATGGTTGGTTATGCCCTTCGGGCTTTGTAATGCACCTGCCACATTCATGAGAGTCATGGATGATGTCTTTCATCGTTTCATTGATGATTTTGTCATTGTCTATCTAGATGATATCCTTATATTTAGCAAGTCTTGGGATGATCATGTAATTCATGTAAAGAAAGTTTTTGATGTATTGAGAAAAGAAAAACTTTATGTAAAGATGTCTAAATGTGAATTTGCAAAGACATCTCTAGTGTACTTAGGCTATGTCATAGGGAATGGTCAATTGAAAGTAGACCTTGCGAAGGTCAAAACTATTGTAAACTGGCCTAAGCCAAGTATTGTAACAGAAGTTAGAAGTTTCTTAGGTGCAGTCCAGTACTGGAGAAAGTTCATTGCAAAATTCTCCTACATTGCATCACCATTGCACGCATTGACAAGTACGAAGACAACTTTTCAGTGGGGAGGTCCACAGCAAAAGGCCTTCAACACTTTGAAGGAAAAGTTAAGCACTGCACCAGTTCTAGCTTTACCAAATCTACATCAGCCATTTGAGATCGAGATTGATGCAAGCGGGTTTGCCATGGGAGTTGTTCTTATGCAAGGAGGTAAACCAGTCTACTACCACTCTGAAACCTTTTCAGGAGCAGTAAGTAACTATCCTACTTATCATAAAGAACTCTATGCTTTAGTTCAGAGTGTTAAAAAATGGAAACATTACATAATGGGGAAAAAAAGTGTAATCCACACTGATCACCAGCCACTACAATACTTGCACTCATAGTCTAAATTGTAGCAAAGTAGGCATTTTAGATGGATGGGATTTTTGCAACAATTTCACTTAGTAATTAAGTACAAGAAAGGTACCCATAACAAAGTAGCAGATATGCTTTCTAGGCCTCCCGTTATGAATGCATTGATTATCCTTAAAGGTAGTTCTATGGTGCATGAAAGCTTTCAGGAACAGTATGCTAATGATGAAAACTTTAAGGATATTTATTTAGCTTTAATTGTAGGCAAATAGATAGAAGAGAAAGATTACTATGTGGAGGATAAAATTTTGTATCATTTGGGCAAGTTAGGTATTCTGAAAGATGAACAAGCACATGTAATCCATGAAGCTCATACCCCTTTGATTGCAAGACATTTTGGGGTAAGTAAAACAGTTACTCAATTGCAGAAATATCGTTACTGGCCTAAAATGCAGGAAACTGTCACCAAATACATTAAGGGTTGTATTATGTGTGCAACTAGTAAACCAAGTAACAGAAAATTGGGATTGTACACACCATTACCTGTTCCATCCCGTCCATGGGAAAGTGTGTCTATGGATTTTGTTGGGGGTTTACCTATGTCTAGGAAGGGTCATGACTATCTTTATGTAGTAGTTGATTGGTTCAGCAAGATGTGTATCTTAATGCCATGTAAAAAGAAAGTCACTACTAAACTGACAGCTCAAATGTACTTCCAATTTGTATGGGTTCATTTTGGGTTACCTACTTCTATTGTATCGGATCGAGATTCTCGATTCCTAGGGGAATTTTGGTCAACTTTGTGGGGACTTATGGACACCAGACTGAAGAAGAGTACAACCTTTCATCTGCAAACCGACGGACAGACAAAGGTAGTAAACGGGACAGTTGTGCATCTACTCAGAGGCTACTACAACAAGCATCCCAAATTGTGGGATGAGAGTCTTCATTATGTGCAACATGCTTACAACCATGCGGCACACTCTTCCACAAAGAGGTCTCCTTTTGAGACTTGTTTCGGTTATGTGCCCAAAACTCTGATGTATTTTGCTTTTGGGAAAAACGATGTTGAAGATGGACGCCATGATTCAAAGAAGGCTTTGAAGTTCATCCAGAAATTCCAAGCCATCCATCAAGCAGTGGAAGCACAGTTGGAAAAGATTCAAACCAAATACAAGGCTCGGCATGATAAACATCGCACCGATCATCATTTTCAATTCGGTGACTGTGTTTGGTTACATATCAGCAAGGAAAGAATGCAAGGCAAAGGAAGGAAGCTCAAGCCAATTCGGTATGGTCCCTTTGAGATCCTATAAAAGATCGGAACCAATGCCTTCCGCCTCAATCTTCCTCCATACATGCAGATCTATTCAGTTGTAAATGTTGAGAACTTGAAATTGTATGAACCTCCAATGATATTGGACGAGGAGACTGACATTCAGGTTCCATCAGTTGATGATCTTTCACTAGAGTACATGTCAAAGTTGCCAGAGGATGTCATCCTAGATAGGAAGACTAGGACTTCACGAAGAGGAGCAGTCGAGTACCTCAGAGTGGGACTAAAGCAGATGAATCCAAGCAAGGAAAAATGGATGGAGATTGGTAAAGTGAGGGAACTTTACCCTCACTTACTTTCTGAGTAATCAATCTTTCAGAGGTCCAAAAGCTCTCTAGTGGGGAGGACTGATCCGGAGGATCTTCACCAAAAATTGAAGTTTCTCATTTATCTTCAGAAATGGCATCATCAGAAAGTGGTCAAAATTCTGACTCCAATGCAACTCAAACGGAGTCAAACAAAGCTACGGAGCCCAAGATATGCTCGGTCAAACCTTGATCAACCTTGGAGCTAGGCCAAAGAAAAAAATGGCCAAAAATTGATGTTGTCAACAGTGGTCAAGACTAGTGTCAATGCGAAGATCTTGTCGCAATCTTTCCAATGGCATTCGTTTCACGAAAAAATGGAGTCTGTTTGCATGAGATATGAGCAGTCAAAGTTAGGTTGACTTTGCTAACATCAGCATGGTACAGTCAACAGTCTAGTCAGCCGACATGTCATCATCCACGTCAGCATCACAGTCGGCATCCACATCAACGACACATTGACATCATTATTAGACACATCGGCACTGGCAGCGAATGAAATTTTTCCACGTGGCACATCTTTGGGTGCCACGTGGCACCGGCTCCATCCACTCCCTTCACGGTTGGTGAAAATAGGTTATGTTTGTTAATAAAATTTAAACAGCCCTCGTGGGACTCGAACAACCAACCTTCTCTGAAATGGTCGCGGACTCGACCATTACACCACCGATATACGCGCTAATAATATGGGCATAGCGTTTGCTTTTGATATAAAACAAGTGTGAATTTAGTTTTAAAATGGATAGTGGGGGACTCGATCCTCCAACCGCCGACCACCCAAAATATTAACTTACCAACAGACCACCAAATGTTGCTTAATACATGTATGGCATCGGTTGTTTTTTTCAGTATTTGTCAACCGAATGCCTTAAAATAAAGCAATTCCCTCCAAATGGTAAAACAATAATCATTTTTAAGGATTAGTTATAATCTATTAAAACAACAAAATCCTGAATAATGAATAAAAAGGGCTAAAATAAAGATTATGGGATATTATGTAAATAAAGGGGGGATTTTTATGTAAAAATGGAGAGATAAGGTGGATTTTGTAAATCAATTGGTTATTAGCCCAATTGAGTAAATTTTTTTGTATAAAAAGGGGGGGTTAGAGGCTTAGGGGGTTCATCCAGATTATTGAGAATTATTCAGGTGTTGGAGACTTAGAGCATTTTGGAGAGATAATTTTGCTATTCTTGTACGTCGAGAGAATGCCAGAATTTTGTCGTGCTTGAAGGGAAGAGCTTGCAAACTAATGTAATGCCAAATTTTTGAAGATTTCAATCGGATCGGTCTACTCGTTGGAGAGGGGCTCGGAGACGTAGTCGTTCTTACGACGAACTTCGTTATCAATTTGTTTGCATTCTCTCTCTTTCTCGTCTCATTCTGAATTCTGATTTTGTTCAGTTGATTATGTGTAGTTGATTTCATATTTTTAATTTGAAGTTTTGAAGCTATAATTAGTTTGCATTCTTAAATCAATTGTCTTAGATCCTAAAACAGACCAATCTGGCATGCCAAAATCATAGTAACAAATAATATCTGACAAGAAAAGGAGATAGATAATATACATTTTTCATGTCATGACAAGGAATATCATGTCTGTCAAGTGCATCAACCTACGTAGAATTTTGTTTAGGCACACCACGCCAGCACATATATGCTCAAGGGTTAGAAATTGATACATATAGATCTTCATATAATACAGGAGAATAAAGCAAAACAAATTAAAGATCATGACCAAATAGACTAAAGAAATGGAGACATATTTTAGCCTCATTATGACAATGCCTGCAGTCAAAAATTTCATCACAGCATGGAGTCCTTTTTTGGCATCTTCGACGATAATGTGAACACCTACCATAAATGATCATTATCAGTTTATAATAAAGTCCGTAAAGTAGAAATCATTCTGGCACATCACACTTACTATCTTCTTCTACATGCAACTGATCATTTTGACTCGGGAAAAATAGTACACAACATCATGCAAAAACAAACACCCATTAATATTGACAGATATAGGAAAACAATGAATCTAAAAGGCAGAATAAACACTAGCAATTGCAGTTATCAGAGTGCATGGGTTATGCCAATAGGAATTTTACATTAAAGCCACGGATTCATATCGCGAAAGGTTAAATGGATGAGCAAACCATTATAGCAGCCACCCATTGCATAACATGACAGCAACAACAACAAAATGAGTCACTTTTTTCCCAAAAAAAACTCAATATTAAAGAACTATCAACATAATAAGGATGGAATCACGTGAATACGATCCAGTGCATATTTAATTTTATCTATCTGAAGAAAAACAGTAACAAAGAAAGAGTGATTAAGCCACCTCTAGCTATAATTCGCCATGTTTGAAATATAGGGTCCAACTATGCTTATAAATGCAAATAGTGAAACCCAACATTTCTGGAATGTAAACTTCAAAAACAAGCAGATTTTATAAGAAATCCCATGTTTAGAAATTTCTTGAGCAGACAACTAGTATTCAAAAAAATCCTTACACTCAATTTTATGCAAGCAAGTGTAATGGAAAAAAGAGTGGTTGGCGAGAAAGAGTGAATTCGAGTGGATAGGGAGCAAGTGTGTGTTATAGTAATATGTCATGTACTGTGTTGGTACAAAAGGTAGTAACATAAAAGCCCCCACTTCCTGACTTCTACTAATAAGGGTGTTGGAAAGTAAATTAATTATTGTAAGGCTTTTGGCACAGACCAGTCCCTATCCAGAACCATCCAACGTCGATTTCCTCCACGTCCAGCATCTTCTAGAGCCATCTAAATTGACTAGTGTCGATCTTAGCCACCCATGTTGCTCACGTTGGACCTGTACATCATCAATTCTCCATCTAACTATTTGTTATAGTGAGCATAGCATTTGATATGTATCTTTCTATAAATGTAACGTATGAGCTTGTGTTTAGTAGTGCTCAGTTTTGAGCCAATCTTCTCAGTTCTGTGTTTGTGTTGCTCAGAATTTCTCTAAGTTCTATGTCTAATTTTATCTCTGAGTCTGTGTGTCTTTTCTCTGCTCTATGTGTTTTTTCTACATGGTATCAAAGCTTATGGTAGAAGATCCTGAAGATGTGGTGAGCAAAATATTTTGGTGGTGTTGTTTGAAGCCATTGAAGATTCTAGCTATAGTTGCAGCTGTAGAAGCCAAAAAATGATCTGCTGCAGAAGATGTCAATTAGTCTCAAACTAAACGACCTCGTGTAAGTAATAGTGGTGGTGTTGCAACATCCAGTGTTGAAAGGATTCCCACTGTATATGCCTCTTCTATCGCCGCTGCAGGAGCCTTCAGTAAGAAAATTCACTATCATCAGCAAAAGGCCGCATGAGTGAGAAGAATTGTGATGTTGTTGAGGAAGCCACTGTTCTTAGTAGAAGTTGCCACTGCCAAAGCAGAAATCGGAGCAAAGGAAGGAAAATCGATAGCTGAAAGGTTCATGCCAGACCGCCACTAAAGAAAAGAGATAGCTAAAAGGAGATACGTAGGTTTAAGGCAAAACCAGTCAGAAGCTAGTCGTCAGACAGGTGAGATTTGCAGATCACTGTGGCCAATGTTTTGTTTTAAAAGTCAATTTTTTTTTTATCAAGAAAGAATAAAGTGCTAGAAGAAAAGCTAAAGCTGGTTGATGAACTTTTAAAAGATTTGTGGAAAGTTGAGGAGAAGAATAAAGAGCTAGAACAAAAGCTGAAGTTGTTTGATGAGATTGAGAAAAGGAATGAAGAATTAGAACAAAAAGTAAATTGGTTAATGACTTAGAACACAAACTAAAGAGATTGGAAGAAGTAAATAATTTGCAAATGAACGAAATCGCAAAATTAGAAGAAGAGAATGGTTTATACAAGAAGGAAATGTCAAAATTAAATAAAAAAAATGAAAGTTTGGAGTCAAAAAAATTGGTATGTGATGTTTCTTGTAGTACAAAAGATTTGAGTTCATCATTTGATAAGTGTGTTTTTGCTGAAGTTGTTTGTGATGGAGAAAAACATGTTAATGAGACTGAGAATCTTGTTAGTTTTGATGAGAATACATTTGATTCTATAAATGTTGCTAGTGAAAATAATGTTGGTTTAAAAATCATGAAAAGAATGGGTTATAAAGGTAAAGTATTAGGAAAACATGAACAAGGAATGATAAATCCAAATGAAACAACAATAAGGCCAAAGTATGAAGGTCTCAGGTATGTCACAAGTATTGGGAATGATGCTACAAGTTCAAGCAAATTTGTTCAAGAAATGAAGAATGTTGAGTGTACACATTGCCATAGGAGAGGTCATACAAAAGATAAATGTTGGGATTTATATCCATGTAAAATTTGTGGTTTAAAAAACCATTATGAAAAAATGTGTTGGAATACAAATTGGAATAATGAATATATGAAAAGACTGAATGAAAATGAATTGTGGTTGGAGTTTTCGATCGAATTGGAAAAAGTTGACAGGTATGTTCAAAAGGTTGTTCAAGTGCAAGTGTTTCTATGTCAAAGATGATAGAAATCAAGAAAGGTTTAAATATTTGAGATGTCATGGTCTTGTAAGTCATCAAGCAAGATGAAAACTATAGATAGTGAGAGTACTTCCAAATTAAAGAATTGAAGATTTGAAAAGCAAAGGTTTGAATGACTGTTGCAACAGTTGGTGACAGTTGGAAAGAGATCCGAAAATCTTGAAAATAGAGAAATGTGAGAGATAATTTAATAGATCAACTAGAGGTGAAGGTGCATGAAGACACTAAGATCAAAGATCATGATCGAGAACAGGATGAAACTAAAATTTTTGCAGCAAAGTGCAGTAGCATGAAGAAAATTATTTTTCAGAAATGAAGAAAGTGGATTGAAAGGTTACAGATCAAAAGATTGGTTAGAAGAAATTGCAAAGACAAAATTTGGCCATCATTGTAATAGTGATTAAGTGAATGTAAATGGGTACCTAACAAGGCTTTAGGTTAGGACCCATCTTTTCTAGATTATGGGGGGACATTTAGAATAATTAACAAAATTAATTTATGGAGGGATGTTGGAAAGCAAATTAATTATTGTAAGGTTGTCGGCATAGACCAATCCCTTAACTCTATCTAGAACCATCCAACGCCGACTTCCTCCACTGTCCAGCATCTTTTAGAGCCATCTAAATTGACTAGTATCAATCTTAGCCACCCATGTTGCTCATGTTGGACTTGTACATCATCAATGCTCCATCTAACTATTTGTTACAGTGAGCATAGCATTTAATATGTATCTTTCTATAAATGTAACATATGAGCGGGTCTATTTAGTAGCGCTCAGTTTTGAGCCAATCTTCTATGTTTTGTGTTTGTGTTGCTCATAATTTATCTAAGTTTTGTGTCTAATTTTATCCATGAGTTTGTGTGTCTTTTCTTTGCTCTGTGTGTTTTGTCTACAAAGGGATTGCAAGCACCAAAACATAAAAAGAAGCAATACATGTCCAAGACAGTTCACTCAGACTAGAATTTTATGAGAAAAGATCTTTTTTTCTGAATATGATTAGGTACAAGCAAGGGAAAGACTCAATAACTATTTTTAATTTCTCAACATGGATAGGCCAAAGAACTACAAAACTACAATTTCTTGCCCATCAGAATGGTATTCTATTAGCATTTGATTTCAAAACCATGGGAAATAATTCCCACAAAAATTGTCATGTCTGAAACTTATGACATGGAAAGAAAACATGATTCTTTGGGTCCTTGCTTTCTCGGCATGCCTACATAGATATGGACCCCATTGCATGGAAAAGGGGAAAATTCTCACTCTACCCTTAAACTGTTTCAATTCAAAATCCTGTCAGGTTTTGACTTCATTACAAAGCCTGAGTGCAGATAGAGAATTATCAAGTTGGCTATATGGAAGTAAAATTCATTGCTTTTCCATTACAAGGGACTCAACAACATTTTTTTGTATGAATTAAAAGTTTTGATCTTCATTATATAGGGTTGGAATTATATAAGCACTTAGGATTTCTGTCCATATTTAGAGTTTTGATCTTCATTATATAGGGTTGGAATTATATAAGCACTTAGGATTTATGTCCATATTTAGAGTTTTGATCAACATTTTCCATTAGGGTTTCTGTCCATATCCTCAAGAAGGGAATCAAACAACATCATCCACCCTTGCTGCTCCAAATTTTGGAGGCTGCCTATAGAACACTCTAAATTAGAAGTAGAAAATAAGGAATCCTCATCCAGTGACTATTAAAATTATTCTCTGGTGAACTTGGCTGCAACAACTTGAATCTGCGTGGGAGATAGCGAAGAGGCTAACGAGATGTCTGGTAGAGATTCAAGGAAATTAAAATTGGCTTGGGAACCTCTCAAGCAGTAAATTGCACAGTCGTAAGCATGAGTGGCCTATTCAGGGGTATCGTAAGACCCCAGCCAAATTTTGGCTCAGGATTTGGGAATTCTCACTTCTAAAACCCATTTCCCCCATTTTCTCTTGCACACTCCCTTCAATTCGTGTGGTTCTTTCTATAAATTGTTTTGGGGTTTCTGTATCAAAGGTTGTATGTATGTATATTCCTGTATACGACGAAGAGTTGAGCCTAAGAAAACTAAGTAACACTAAAGAATTTTTTTTTGTAATTCTTGGCAAGAATATGAGGAACAAAATAGAAACAAAAACAATGCAAAGGGAGGCGAGAATTAATAAAAATAATAATCTTACTGCTTCAAACCAAGGCAAGTGACTTACCTCAAGATTTTGATCAAATTGTGACTTTATGTCAACCATGGCGAGGAGAAAAATGAGCACAATTTGTGGGAACAATATTACGAAACCCTAATGAAGAAATTTTTCTATAAAAAAGGGCAAACCGATTCGCAGCTATGTAGAGACAACAACACAATTATTTTAGAATCAAATATTTAACTTAAAAGAAAAAATGAGCTAGCCATGTACAGGGTCCCAAAAAACTCGCTAAAACCAAGCCAAGTGACTTACCTCAAGTTTCTGAACAAATTGTGTTTATCTCTCAACGATGCGGAGGAGAAAAAATGTGCAAAGTTTGCAGGTAGAATATTAGAAACCATAATGAAGCAGATTTGTTTGTAGTCTCGTAACTATCATCGGTTGGCATAAACAAGTAGGGACTGTCAAATCAGGGAGGCAAGTGTAGATGAGCAATTACTACACAACACTATACTCAACTTTACGAATCAAACAATGAGGAAAGCGTAGATCGTCTTGCATGCCCTATAATCAACTTGAGAGTGTCCATAGTAAAAAAAAGTTGGGAAACTTCAATGAGGGAATGCCTTTAGCGTAAAAATGTATTCCACAAACTAAAGTGAAAGGTGGTCAATACCAGAGACGAAGATTTTGGAGGAGCATAAAGCAACAACAACGAAATGAAGTGAAAGATTTTAATGACGTCCGCGAGACTATACAGTCTATGGGACCAAGGCACAACTTAATTTTCTTTCATGCTCTTTTCTAAATCAGATCTGCTACTATTGATTTTGACTAGAAGGTTGGTCGTCTGGTTGATCTTATCCTCCTCAAATAATTGTTGCATATCGTCCATACACAAACTATTTGCATACTGTTTACGGATGTCTTCATAAGCTGTGCATTCCATGAAGAAGTGTCGCTCTGTCTCAACCACCCCCTTATTGCAGAAAATGCAAGTTCTTTCTTCCCATGTTTCCTTAGGAGACTTCCATCTACCAGTCTCACATCTAAGATGATGCAATCCCGTCCTCAGCTGTGCAACTAACACCCTCGCTTTCCCTTTAATAGCAGCCCCTAAATACGTTTTTTCACCATGATCCTTTGTCAGGTTAAACTCTTTGACGTAGTATGCTTTTTTTCGCCCAATCTGATTTGACCACATGGCAGTCCTAAATTTTTCCTTCGTGCATAATTTTTTATTTCACTATTGGTGCTAGGACACTCCTGTAATTTGATGTCCCACTTGTTCAACCACTTGTTGTTCTACTTCATCCAGGTTTCTTTCTACGATTTAGTGCCTCCTCCATAACCACTTTGGGCCACCGATGGCTGTCCCTGTTTTCAATCTTCTTTAGATAACTTATCAACTGAGTTATCAATGTTCTTGTTCAACGAGGAAAGCATAAAAAAGGTGCGTAAACAATCGGGAAAATGGCCAAACAATGATGAATGGTTGAGATTCGTTACATCGTACAATTGTATTGCCTGTGGGTCAATCTACACCATTCAGTGTCAAAATGTGTTGGAAAAGCTTAGTGTGGGGATGCCTTCGGCGTAAATATTAGGGGAAAGAATCTAATAATTGAGCATGTTTAATAGTTATGAGGGTTCTTGTAATATTTTAATCTATTGATTAGACATATACACACTATTGATTGGACATTTAAATTTCAACAAATTTATATATTTTTGTAATCATTTTAAATTTACTTTACAATGATATATTAAAATCTTCTTATCAAAATAATAAACATTTCTCATTCATTGCATATTGATGTGAAACAAAAAAAATGTTATTTATAATAACTTCAAAGTACTTATGAAAATATAACAAAACTAATATTAAATATTACATTCCAATTTGTATAATTTTACAAGATGTTTGTCCAAATACATGGACAAAATGGTCTAATTAAACTATTCAACTTCCACTTCACAACTTGATATAAATAAATAAAACTTTATTTTCAATCACTCATCCCATCTCTCATTAATTCTAAGTAATAAATGTTGAGATTGAAAATTGATGATAACAACTTCAAACCTTAGTTATAAGCAACCAAGGAAGACACGATTAAATTTTAAGTTTTTCAACATTGACAAGTTAGATTTTGAGAGGCACAAGGTTGCGGGTGCATGACTATTAGGTCCTTTCCCCTAGAGTTGTTTTATGTTGAAATTATTTTATTTTTATGATGAAGACATTCCCTATCTGAACTGAGTGGGTTAACTTTGGCCATCGATGGTTCAAAATATCTTAGAAGGGATGCAAGGTGATAGAAATAATGTTGACTGATTGTTTTCATCGCTAAAATTTAATGTCAATTTTATGAAAATGGGATCAAAGATGAAGCAACGTACATGATTTGATGGAGATGAATCAACATTATAATAGCTAAGGAGTAGTGAGTAATAGATTTTATTTAGTGCACTCTTAGTCCTAAAGAGAAGCATTACATTAAACAAAGATTTGAAAATTTTTATGTCTCCATCTGTTCATAAATAATTTATTTAAATAACTTATACACGTTAAAAACATGTTAATTAATTTTTCATTTAAAATTATTTATCTTGATTTAAACAACATTAACATTTTTTAAATTGTGAATCGTATCCACTAAAATATAAATATTAGATATATTATATTATAAATAATATAATATAAATAATATGATAAATAATATATAAATGATATAATATAATATATAATATGGGGTGGGGCATCCTTTGTAGGCAAGAGGTCATGAGGTCTAGTCTCCCCCCAAATCTGTGGTACTAGAGGGTGTGTCACGCCAACACCACCGGCCACGTGAAAAAAGTTGGGGGGATGGACACCCGACCGATTCCTGCATTCTAAAAATATATGATACATATTTTTTTTTTTTTTTTTTTTTAAGAAAATTGCTATTGTAGGGGGTAGCTAATTAATATCAAAAAAATGATTACATTACTTTGCTTCAGCTAGAAAGAGTGTAGAATAGAATTCTACATGCCTCTATGACCTCCTATAAATGCTCAATCTAAGCTAGGGTTAACAGATTCTTATGGAATCTTACTAAGTATGTGTAGGTGTCCATGATGTTGCTATCTAGCCCTTCCTATATGACAATGAACAACGCCTTCAAGTTCTCATTGTCCTTCATAGTTTCAGTGCATATTACATCCCCGATTAAACCTTCAGATGGTTTGATCGATAAGCTCCTAAGGTCCCTTATTTCCGACATCCTCAAATCTGGATTAACTATCATATTGTTTTCTCTTTCAGTCTTGTTGAGATCACCAACTATTCTTGCCATATTGTACATGAAACGTTCTAGTAATTCTGCAGTATGTGAATGGGCACTTGACACAATCTTTTCCCCAATCATTTGCCTTATTACATCTTCCTCTATGTCTCCTTTTATCACAAAAATTTATTTTATTTGATCCTCCACCATTCACTGATTGCAATGATAGTTGCATTTAAGAATGGATACAAAATCAACTTCCGTTGCAATAGTATTAGCTGAAAAGCTCACCATTCCAGTCCTGCATACTAGATTTTACCCAACATACCTCAAAATATTTAAAATTCTTCCTTCCTGATTGTTTATTTGCTTCTTGTTGGCTATTTAACATTCTTTCTACCAATCTCCTTCTATATTGATTCCTCTTGTGCCATTGTGGCATCAAATATTTTAGAGAGCATAGTTATTACCTGCCACCAAACTATCAAAAAGTTCCTTTTGGTTTTCTCAATGCTAACTTTCTCACTTGTATCAAAGGACATCCATTTCTTATAACTTTTGTAATATCCTTGGTTAAAGTTCATGTTTTGTTGTGTAATGTGACATTTCTAACTTTCGTATGGGGATTTGATTCCCTTTGTTGCATGTTTTTGTCAAATTATTTATCAACATGATTTGAGAATTTGTTAGTGCACAACCACATGTTGTGTTTCCCCATTAGGATTACATGATCTTTACCTTTCAATAGCTTCATTGTTGACCCTATAACTTTTGGCCTTTAGCTTGTTTCCTTGCATGGTGTTTTTAACTTTGGGATCTGCATATATGTAACATCCAATCGTTTAGGATTGGGTAATGCCATCGTGTCCATCCCTCTTAGCTTATTGTTGTTGGGTTCAGTGAAGCTCAAATTAGCAAGTTTCTCTCACAGATTCGAAACGGTTGAATTCTTTGTACTAGCTTCCTTTTGGCATGTGTTCAACAATTTAGAAGTTGTTTGTTTCGATGGATTTTTCCAATTATTGGAGTTGAGACTGTTTTATAAATACAACTATTGGTTGAATATGTAATCAATTGAGAATTAATAAAAGAGATAATCCCTAAAAGTGGACGTAGCCATCTTTGGGCGAACCACTATAAATATCGTTTTCTTGTTATGTGTTATTTTAATCTTTTAATTTTTGCAATTTCTTTTCATTTGCTTTTGCAATTATAATCAACAATTGGTATCAGAGCTTGGTGAAGAAACTTGGTGTTGGAAATCGGTGAATAAATTTTGGAGCCATGGAAGATGTAGACAAATGGAAGATTGAAAAATTTGCAGGTCAGAACTTCAGTTTGTGGAAGGTGCAGATGGAGTCGTTGCTCATCAAGCAAGATCTCTCAAATGCATTGGCTGGAAAAGCCAAAGGGCAAGGTTCTTTATCAAATGAAGATTGGGAGAAACTAGACAAAAAAGAAAGAGCTACAATTTTCCTTTCACTGTCCAGTAATGTTTTATTCAATGTCTCGGATGAGAAGACAACATAGGAGTTGTGGGAGAAACTCTTTTCAATGTATGAGATGGCATCAGCTTCGAATAAGGTATTCATTATGAAAAAGCTGTATAATTTGAAAATGCGAGGAGGGATTATTTCTAATCATTTAAATGAATTTAATATATTATTCACCTAGTTGATTTATGTGGGCATTAATTTAGATGATGAGATCACAGCAATTTTATTGTTGTGTTCTTTACCGAATAGTTGGGAAGGTGTGGTGATGGCAGTGGGCACTTTGGTGGCTGCCAAAAGCAAATTGAAATTTGATGATGTTGCAGCCACTCTTCTCAGTGAAGCTATGTGGAGAAAAAATTAGGAACCCTCATCCAGTGAGGCATTAACTATTGTAAGTACCAGCAATAGAGGTAGAAGTAAAGAAAGAGGCAAAATTAATAATAGAAGAAGGTCAAAATTTGCACATAGATCGTAGTCCAGAGGAAGGACTAGTGCCTGTTGGTTTTGTAACAAACCGGGACACACAAAGAAAATTTGTTGGAATTATAAAAAGGCACAGGACAAAATCAGTAACAATGAAGCAAACACTGTAGCTGAAAAAGATGATGGTGTTTTGGTCTTGGCTACTGGAGACACAATTGCAGATTCGTGGGTCCTTGATTCTGGTGCTTCTTTCCATGCTACTTCATGCCAACAAGCTTTTACAAATTTCAAAGAAGGTACATTCAATAAGGTTTTTTTGGTGATAATAAGGAGTGTGAAATCATTGGTAAGGGTGATATAATTTTGAATATGAAAATGGAAATCAATGAATTTTAAAGGATGTGAGATATGTTCCTTTGTTGAAACGAAATTCAATTTATGTAAGCCAACTTATTCCTTATGGGTGTAATGTTAAATTTTCTTTAGACAATTGGAAAGTAACCAAGAGAGTTTTAGTGCTTGCAAAGGGAAAGAAGTTGGGTAATCTTTACATTTTAAAATGTCATGGTGAAGTGGGAGCTACCATGACAATTATGGACAACAATTCTGAAATTTGGCATAAGAGGCTCGGGCACATGAGCAAGAAAGGGCTTGAAGTAATGCTTCAACGAGATCAACTTCCCGACTTAAAATCGATGGATTTGGAGTTATGTGAGCATTGCCTTTATGGAAAACAGAGCCAAGCCAGCTTCTTGAGGACAGGCCATGATCAGAAAACCACTCTTTTGGAACTTGTGCATTCGGACGTTTTTGGTCCCACTAAGGTAACCTCTTTTGGAGATGCAAATTACTTTGTTACTTTCCTTGATGATTACACTCGCAAAGTTTGGATTTACATGTTAAAAAAAAAATCAGAAGTTTTTTCAAAATTTAAAAAAAATAAGGCTCTTGTTGAAAACCAAATAGGGCATAAAATTAAATGTCTTCAAACTGATAATGGGGGAGAGTTTTGCTCCTCAGAGTTTGGCAATTTTTGTGTAGACAATGAAATTCATAAAATAAAGGTGGTCACATTCACCCCTCAGGAAAATGGTGCAGCTAAGAGGTTGAATCAGACGATTCTTGAGAGAGCTCATTGTATTCTCTCCAATGTCAGTTTGGGAAAAGAGTTTTGGGTAGAGGCGTGTAACACTACAATGTATTTAATCAACCGTGGTCCTTCATCTCATGTGGATTTTGATATTCCAGAGGAGAGATGGGTTGGAAAAAGAATTTCATATCACCATTTGCGGGTGTTTGGTTGTGAAGCGTTTGTGCATATTCCCAAGGAGCAGCAAACAAAGCTTGATTTCAAATCAAAGAGGTGTATTTTTCTTGGCTATGGAGAAGATCAGTTTGGTTTCAGGTTGTGGGATCCTATCACTAAAAATATTGTTCGCAGTCGGGATGTTGTCTTCAATGAGAAAAAAATTTCAGATTTGCAACCTCAGGACACATCTTCAGATGAATATTTTGATGTTGATTTATTTGATAATGGTTGTGTCAAGCAAACTTTTGTTTCTTTTTCCCAGCCTTTAGTAATTTCTACAAGCTCTCTGCCTTCAAACATTAGCACCCTTGTTTATTCACAACCTTCACACATTGTTATGTCATCCCCTTTTGTTAGTACGCAGCCTTTAGCACATGGTACACAATCTTTACATACTGCTCAATCCCTATTTCCAGCACTACCAACACAAGGTAATGTGCAACCTTTAATACTTGGCCTACAGTCCTCCCTAGACCATGTGTTGCCTTCTCAAAGTCACTTGCAACATTTAATAGATCAAACGCAGCCTCTTGTAAGTGAGGCGCAGCCATGTAACCTTCATTTGTTGCCTTTGCACCCACCCTTGGTTGAATCGCAACCTTCATTAATTCAAACGCAACACTAAGTAGTGTGCACCATTATGTAGTCAATATGCAGCCTCTAAATGCCTGGGCGTAGCCTTCCTTTGTGTCTATGCTCCCTTCTTGTGAATCACAACCTTTTAAACAATTCTCATGCAGCCTGTAGAGACAAGAAGTATCTCTTCCACTCCTTTTAAAACTTCAACAGGGCAAGCAGAGACTATTTTTCAGAATTCAAATGAAGGGAATTAGGGATTTAGGGAGAATTTTAGTTTTCTACCATAGGGAAATATAGAAATTCAGAGTATTGGAGGCAATATACAGAGAAAGGGAAGTGAAGAAAATAGAGAAAAAAAAGGAAATTTGCAACCAGAATAGGGTCCAAAACTAAGGAGAACTACCTGGGAGAGAAAGAAACCAGCTAAATATGATGATTATGAGTTATTATTATCTGATGATTATGAATTATTGCTTTGTGATGAGGCAGAGCCTGCAACATTTAAACAAGCTTGCAAAGATGCAAATTCTATAAAATGGATGGAGGCAATGAAAGAAGAAATGGAGTCTTTGCATGCAAATGAGACATGGGATTTGGTTCATCTTCCGCCAAATCAAAAACCACTAAAGAATAAATGGGTTTATCATGTGAAAGAGGAAGATGGATGTCCTAAACGTTACAAGGCCAGATTGGTTGTGAATGGTTTTGCTCAGGAAAAAGGCATTGATTTCAATGAGATATTTTCACCAGTTGTGAGAATGAACACCATTCAAGCAGTGTTAGGCTTGGCGGTTGTTTAGGATCTTGAACTTGAGCAATTAGATGTTAAAGAAGTTTTTCTTCATGGAGATATTGAAGAGGAATTATACATGAAGCAGCCTGAAGGTTTTGCACAGCAAGGTCAAGAACATTTATATTGCATATTGAAGCAAAGTTTGTATGGGCTCAAGCAAGCCCCGCGGCAGTGGTATCTAAAATTTGATAGCTTCATGACTTAGCAACATTTCACTCATTGTGAATCAGACCCATGTGTTTATTACAAGAAACTTGCTAATGGTGAATTTATTATTCTATTACTTTATGTTGATGATATGATGGTTGTTGGCAATAGTGTGAGGATAGTTCGTGAGTTGAAACAACATTTATTTCAAATATTTTCCATGAAGGATTTAGGGGCAGCAAAGAGGATTCTTGGGATGAATATAATCAGGGATAGAAATAAGAGAGAACTTAGATTATCTCAAGAAAAATATATTCTTAAAATCTTAGATAGATTCAATATGAAGAATGCCAAATCTGTTAGTACTCCTATGGCTGATCATTTTCGGTTATCCTCAACTATGTTTCCTAAAATAGAAGAGGATAAAGAACAAATGAAGAGTGTTCCATATTCATCAACAGTTGGCAGTTTAATGTATGCCATGACTTGTACTCGTCTGAATATTGCTTATGCAGTGGGAGTTGTGAGCAGATTTATGAGTAATCTGGGTAAACCACATTGGCAGTGGATCTTTCAGTATTTGATTTAGATATGGCTAGAGATCTAGATAAATGGTGCTCTACTACCGGTTATGTGTTCACTTTTTTCGGGGCAACGATCAGTTGGGTTTCTCAGTTGCAACAGGTGGTTGCACTTTCTTCTACAGAGGCAGAATATATTTCTCTCACTAAAGGAGTAAAGGAAATGATATGGTTGCAACAGTTGTTAAGTGATTTATGGTGTAAGCAATCAATTTTTACTCTCTTTTGTGATAGCAATAATGCTATTCACTTGTCCAAGAATTCTGCCTTTCACAATCGAACAAAGCATATAGAGTTGTGATATCATTTTATTCGTCATGTTATTGAAGAGGGTAAGCTGCAAGTGGAGAAAATTGACACAAAGTTGAATCCAGCTGATATGTTAACAAAGGTAGTACCCAAGGAGAAGTTTGAATTTTGTAGAGCTTTCTCAGACTTGTCTAGCTCTGACAATAAACCTATAGTGGAGGGATATCTTTGAGCAGCTATTTGGTCTTCAACTGGGAGATTGTTGAACTAGGAGATTGTTGGGTTCAGTGAAGCCCAAATTAGCAAGTTTCTCTCACAGATTCGAAACGGCTACCTTCTTTGTAATAGCTTCCTTTTGGCATGTGTTCACCAATTTAGAAGTTGTTTGTTTCGATGGATTTTTTCAATTATTGGAGTTGAGACTGTTTTATAGATACAGCTGCTGGTTGAATATGTAATCAATTGAGAATTAATAAAAGAGATAATCCCTAAAAGTGGACGTAGACATCTTTGGGCGAACCACTGTAAATATCGTGTTCTTGTTCTGTGTTATTTTAATCTTTTAATTTCTGCAATTTCTTTTCATTTGCTTCTGCAATTATAATCAACAATTGTTATGTGATTATCTTTAGTTCAAGGTAAGAATTGGTATTTTCTTTGATAACTTCCACCTCAGATTGTTGTATAGCATTCTTTCATAGAAAATTAGCAGCGACATTAGCTTCATGATAGACATGTATGAATGAGAAACTCTTCCATTTGCTCTAGGTATATCTAAATCATATCTATCCAAACCAAAAATTTCCAACTAGGGGTGTGTCGCTTTGCAATGGCATTGATAACAATCATAGAATCCCCTTCTACGCATAGTAATCTAAAATTATTTTCTACACATAGCTTAATGTCAACATATAGGGCTGCAAATTCAGCATCATTATTCATTCCAATTGGGAGTTTAACTGCAATGACAAACGTAATTGAACCTTTGTCATTACTGTAAGGGGTAAAAGTGGAAGAGGATAATCAACAATTAATTCAATCAATAAGCTCAAAAACATAATATAGTTCACCCACTTACCAATGAGATTAAGATTGATAAAAAATCTATGAATTCAAACAAGGTTTAGATCAATTAATCAAAACAACTAATGAATCCAAAATCAAGAACAATCTTATCATCCCATTGTTGAGTAACTTTGGTTAGAAGAGATGTTGGATTGCTTCAACACAAAGCCTCCATGATAACTTGCAAAAGCTTGATGATGAATGATTATCTTAGAGATGACAAGATATGTTCTCTCAATTTGCTCAAGAATCAATTGGACATGATCTCCTTACAAATTTTCTAGATGATCTCCTCCTTTTTTTGTGAAGGATGACGGGTTAATTTATATATTTTAGGAAATTAGATCAAGGGATAGGATTGAGTTTGGATGCCCACAAAGAAGGGTTGAAATTGATCTTCAACACCCACAAAGGAGAGTGAATCAATGAATATCAAGAGATATCATCAATTAGAACTCATACGCCAGAAGCGGTGTATCAGTCTTGATTGGCTCTTTCGAAGGATTAGGATCTAAATCTACTCTTCAACCTCTGTTTTGTTTTCTCAACTTGATTTTTGGATCTGAATTGTTGAATTCTACTATGTAGAGGTCTTTTAATGATCTTCTAAACAAGGTGGCAACTTGGACAACTTTGCAATTATGAAAACTTCTTTCCAATCTTACTCCTTAGAGGGTCTTCAACCTAAATCTACAAATCACACACTAAAAAGAGGGGAAAATGTTGTTTTGTTAGTGGAAAGGGATTTTCCTTGGTCAAACCCCATTTTGGCAATCAAACCTTGTAATGAAATCAAATGGAAAGGAGGAATGATGAATGAACAAAATGATATGTTGCAACTCACCAAACCCTCAAAATGAAATGTTGCAAATGTGTGTGAAATGGCTCTAATAGATGTAGATCTTGACTCTTGCTTGAATGATATGGATCTTGAGTTGAAAGCTTGCTTGAATCATAAAACCCTACATAACAAATGTTAGCTCAAAAACATTTCATAATGCATGATGACTTTGACATGATGCTTGATACTTGAATAATGCTCCAAAAAAATTGATAATCAACTCTTGAAGACTCTTGAATGCTCTTGTAAACCCTTGAATGCACTTGTAAAATCTTGAATGCTCTTGTGAACTCAAATTTTCTATAATGCATGAATACTTGGAAGCTTAGGTCCCCTGATTACTTGTTAGGTTAAAAATGAGTGAAATAACCTTGTATTTATACTTGTTTATGCCAAATTTCCCAAAATTACAACACTACAAGATGACATCAGATCTAGGAGGATAAAATCCCGCCGAGAATTTGAATTTAATTTAATTTTAAGCCACACGGGACTCATACACCACTCCATTAGACTAGGCTATGGAACACATTTTTCAAGAAAAGCTTAGATTTATGTAAAATCCAGATCGGGGCCTCAAAACTTAGGTGGGACCCACATGCCCAAGGTGGTGTATGATTCCCAGATCACTAAATTTGGGCTACACAATCCAAAAACATTAATTTATGATTGGTTATTACATATGTATCAAGATTATCCTCAGAAAGATGCATTAATTAAGGCTTGTGGATGCAAAATAAGGCCACATAAGGCATATGAAAATATATTATAGATCATACATGTGTCATTTTTTATATGATTTATCTTTACATATGTCCCTAAAACATTTATTGCAATTTCAAAGTACAACATACTCTCTTCCTCTCATTTATGTACATGTTTGACAAAAGCTACAAATTGCACATAATTTTCTATTTTGTAAGTCCCCAAGCAACACACACATCAAACAAAAACACATTAAAAGATACACATGGGTCCATTACTTTATATGGACGACCTATCCTTTTGTTCCATTTTTTTTTTGCATGGTTGTGAGTGCTCATTTACTTTGAAATACATGTTCAGTTTTAAAGTCATATGCACCTGAAAGTGGGGGAAAAATTTAATTGTGATATTTTCATACCCATGCTAATTCCCATTTAGTTTTGGGCCAATTTGATGGAATTTCTTAATACAAGTAGCTCTTGTGCAAATTTGGATTCATTTTATGATCCTTCATCAATCTTCATTTCCCTTATCATATCCATGTTTGCAGTCAACACTATATATTGGTCATCATTAGTCTTCTATTATACCCATATTTGCACATACCCATGCATTCATTCATCAACTTGAGATTCATGCCTTCCTATCCCAAGTCAATCCAATCAATCTTGCAGCATATATTTCCATTCCTACAACATACAAGCTCACTCCTATAGCATGTGGAATTGACCCTTCAAATTATGTTGACTCACTTATGTCTTGTCATTATGAGCCGATGTGATTTATTGGTGTATGGTATATAAAGGCAATCAATTGGCATTCATTCATGAGTAGTTATAGAAGAAAGACATTAACCTTTGCAAGGTGAATTATTCTAGGAATATTGAATCAATACTTCATTAGAGCATGCAACTAGGCTATTGCATTCATATTTAGTGTCTACCAACACTTTCCCAAGGATGTAAAGTTGGCAATCCAAGTTTATTGAGTAGAATTTTTCCATCACAATAAAACAATTTCCCCAAAATACCTACTAGTCATTTCACACTAACAAAATGCAAGAATCAAATCAAGCTATACTTTTGAATATGGCTAGTCAAAATTTTACCCAAAAGATGAAATCCATGTCATAGGGAACCAATTGCTTGTTGCAGAATCAAAGAAGTTCCAAGTGTGCACAGTTCAAGGTCACTATACATCAATGGCATAATTTTTTAATATTATGGCAAATCAATTTTGCAAGTATTCAACATCCATAATCAATCATTGGTTTAGGAGCTTAGGCCACCTTTTCTTCACAATTAATTTTCCTAAAATAGTATTTATTATACACTTCCTTCCTTGATGTACCATTTAGGTTGATTGTGTGTTTACTGATGGTATTTAATCAATTAACCTAAATTTCTCTTAAGAAAATGTAATTTTTCTTTAGGGGTAGATCCAATTGATTAGTTTATGTGTGTATTTGAAGTTATGTTAGCATAGATGCAATATAATTAATTTTCCCCTTAAACTTCCCATTTTCAATTTGTTGAGTTTGGATTCCAAATTCAATTCCAAAGGAAATAATGGTTTGTGAGTTTGTGTTGAGGCATAGTCTCAACACTATGACCATAAAATTGCAAGCAATGCAAGACATATCCCAAACTCAAAATGTTTAATTGATTTAGGGAAGTGCATGTCATTTATTAAATAAAATTTCTTGATAAAAAATAAATTAAATAGTTTTCTTAAAAATATTGATGATAAAGGAGTGCAAATATAGTTAAGCCATGGTCAATGTGAGCAAGATATATGAATGTAAAAGCACTTGCAGAAATGTTCGACCTTAAAAATATAGTTCGTCGAAAGTAAGATTTATGTCTTCATTTTTTCCCTTTGAAGAAAACTAGATCTCTTGAGCTCAAATTGAAATCAAAGGCAAAAAAGGAAAAAGAAGACATAATGGCACATGCTAGACATATCATTTAGAAAATAATTTCAAGCTGAATTTTCTTTTTAAACAAAGACCCTCTGATTGTTGGAAAGCAATTGATTACTATACATCTTATGTGGATTCCCACTTATTTAATTACAAATAAAAATCAGGAGTGAATTCAATAAGAATATGATGTGCTTGAAAATGATCCAAAGAGCATATGATATAATGTTGAGCAAGAAAGCCTCTTTGTAGAATTAGACATGTAGATGGCAATGTGTTTCTACATCAAGATCTTGTATTGTAGCTAAAATCAACTTCAACATCTCATTGTATGTGTCATTATGTAATTTCCCCTACTTGGAGTATGCCTCAATTTTCCTTAAGGGTTAATTACACAACATAAAATTGTTTAACAAATAATATTTCATAGAAAATCATATAATAGATATTGAACTTAAGAATAAATGAACTATTAACATTTATGAAATAATAACTTGAACTTGAATCTAATCTATAGACTCCTTTCCAATAACCAAACATGGTAGGGATAGGTGAGAAATGCATGGTAGGGCACCAGAAAAGGAACATCCAACCAAGACAATTCCTTTAGGAACATCCACCAAGACAATCCTTAAGTCTCTTTTTGCCAATATGTCTCCTTGTCAACCTTACACATGATTGCTTAAAGAAAAGATGAATTATAATAATATGAATAAATTCATTATTTCCCTTATTTACCAATTTAGACATAATATATATCTCCTTGTATATTAGTCATTATGTAATAAATGCATATGCAACCATTGTACACCAATCATTTATGGGATCAATAGTCGTTGCTTTTTTAATGCAAAATTTAATTAGATTTTTTGATCTTCTTTCATATCAAAATTTATCCATTTCATTCCATGATCTCCTTCATTTGAAATGTTATTCTTCTTATATCCTTATGTCTCCATGAAAATAGGCACCTCTTTGAATAGAGATAACTCTTTGAAAAGACGTCATTTTTTGTTAAAAATTCCTTTATGTTGATTGTCTTTTAAATACTTTTATTTAACTTCAAAATTTATCCATTTCATTCCATGATCTCCTTCATTTGAAATGTTATTCTTCTTATATCCTTATGTCTCCATGAAAAGAGGCACCTCTTTGAATAGAGATAACTCTTTGAAAAGACGTCATTTTTTGTTAAGAATTCCTTTATGTTGATTGTCTTTTAAATACTTTTATTTAACTTCAAATGATATCATATATCCTTTTAAATAGAGTTCATTGTCTTCATAAATTCAAGCATTGCCTTTTACTTATTAATTGTTGCTTCTTTAACACTAGTTAATCACGACCCTTTAAACAAATATAAATGTTTCCTTTTGTTATTTCTTATTGTTGTTGCACTTTTAAATATAATTATTGTCTTCTATACATATATTTAATAGCTGATGTACATTAGTTAAATACTGGCTTTTAATATACACATACTCACTTTACTATAGGCGATTAGCATATTTTTTACTTTGGTGATTAAGATGACTAGCAAAATGTTATTTAATTTAAATCATATATTGTCAGCCAGCAATGTATAAAGTTTGTCTTGGGTGCAAGGATGGGAGTCGACCCAAATAGGATATATTTAATTTTATATTTTGAGACAAGGGGTTATTACAGTCCACCCTACCCAAGATTGCTTATCCTTAAGCAATCACAAAATTGCTCCTTTTGTGATGATATTAGCTTTTGTTGTAATACTTTGATAGGAATTGGAAATTCTAAACCAAGTAATGGTTATTTTGGTTATGTTTGACTCTATGTCCTTGGAGAGTAGTTGTTAGTATACTTACTACTAATCTTAATACCATCCTCTAAAGTATGAGGACAATTTATTGTCTAATATTCTTTTGACTTATATAATACTATTTCCCAATAACTCTCAACAACAAAATCAAGAGTTGAAAATTGGTATGAATTGTTACTTAGGGAAAGTTTCCTCATATTTTGATGAAATAGGGAACCAAGCCTCATTCAAAAAATCACAACAACATACAATGCAACTCATAAAATATTTTAAATAACACAAAAATCTACAAAAAGTGTCTTCAATTTGTCATTCAAACTCTCCTAAAATCACTTAATAACAAGCCAATTCTTAAATTACATTGTTTTGCAGCCATATGGGCTGATGTAAATCATTACAAATCATATATAAATCTGATAAGTGACAGAAAACAATCATCAAAAACAAACTCAAATTCCTCTTCTTCCTATCATCTCCATGATCTGTGAATTTGACTCTTCAATCCACGTTCTTCAACAACCAACTTTTCTAATCTTCAATCATGGATTACATAATCCATTCACTGCTACAACACACCTTCAGCAGCAAAATGTCTTTGCCACCATCTCGAAGAAAATCCATGCCTAACTCCTCAAAAATCTACCCTTTTTACAAACTAAAAAATTGCCAAATAAAAAACTTAGCACTACTTTCCAAAAATCAGTTTTTTCCCTCCTTTAAAAAGGTTGCTCCAACAATTAGAAAAAGCATAAAATGCTCCAAGATGCATTTTAGTGACTCAAAAAAAATCCACACCAAAATTAGCTTTTTTTTTATGCTTTTCAAACTTTGATATTGATTTTCTCCACTATCTCCCACTTCAAGATTTGCAACAATAGAATAAGACCAATTATTTAATATATTATTTTTGGCCTAATATTGCAATTTATTTCTCCAATTAAATAATTACCAAACCTTAGGAAAACTAAAATTCTCTTTTTTTGTTAATGCAAGATTGCTCTCACAACCTAGGATGCTCCTGCATCACATTTTATGACCACAAGGATCCTAGGCAATGATACAATTTCTTCATTACCCCTTGTTGAAATGTGCAATGATAGAAAAAATGTTGCATCCTCCATCATGATGGATTATGTTGTGAATACCAAGATCCCACTCCATTGTGTAAAGCGAATTTTACATATGAGTAAAAGAATTTAGGTGTCCTCTATAGGAACAAATATAATTTCCTCTTAAATAAAGTATATTTTATTTTGCATAATTATTCAAACAAAGTTTGAGGCAAGTTAGACTCTAATGACTTGGGTGCAATATAAAATAGCTTATAAGATGTTTGTGGCACTTAACCTAATCCAAAACATTTTTCAACATATATCTTGTCATAGACTCATAGTAGCTAATAGCATCTTATAAGCTCCTAAATAATACTCAAGTGCAGAATTATTGGATTGATCAAGTTCAATAATAAGTACAAAGGATGTACCAAAAATCTTAGAAAATAGTTATCACCCATGAACAATTCATAGAACTTTATTTTATAGATTGACACTAACATCCAACTCCCATATCAATGGGAGGTTGTCATTCCTCTTGTAAAGATTTGACATATGCCCATTTTCACACTAGAATGATTTTCATATCTTGGGAAAGTTTTGATATACTCCACCTAGTTCAAAACATCTATATTTTTTATTTTTTGGTCCAAAGTTTAAGAGGTGAAAATGATCCTGGAATTTGTGGTTTATGGGCCCATAATGTAACTTAAAATAGATTTATGTAACCAATTTGGTGTGTAACTTGATTTCTATCAAATTTATTTGAGCCACATGTATTCCTAATATCTCTACCTCTTTTTATTCATATCTCTCTCTATCGCTAATAGAGAGATAGAGAGAGAGACAAATAGATAAGAGATATAGAAAGAGATATAGAGAGGTAGAGGGAGATATAAAGAAATAAAAGAAGAGAGAAAGAGGGGAAGAAAAAGGAGGAGAAATATCTCTATCTCTCTCCCCCTATGCCTCTATACCTCTCTACTACTTATCTTTGTCACCTTTCTCTCTCAATCTTGCCCCCTCTATCTCTATCTCCCTATCTCTCCCTTCCCCTTCTCATTCCTCTATCCCTTTCCATCCCTAGCTCTCTACCTCCATCTCCCTATCTCTCTATATATCTTCCTATCCTTCTCCATCTCTCTATATCTCTTGAGCTATCTATATCACTCCCTCTCTCCCTTTCTATCTATTAAGCTATCTCTCCCTCTTTCCCCCTTCTCTTTCTTATTCACTCCATCTCTCCTATTGTATATCCCTAACTTTATTTCTATCCCTTGACCTTCCTCTCGCTAATATCTCTACCTCTTTTATTCATATCTTTCTCTCGCTATCTCTCCCTCTCGCTAATATCTCTACCTCTTTTTATGCATATCTTTCTCTCCCTTTCTATCTATTAAGCTATCTTTCCCTCTCTCCCCTTTTGTCTCTTATTCACTCCATCTCTCCTACTCTATATCCCTGACTTTATTTTTATCCCTTGACCTCCCTCGCTAATATCTCTACCTCTTTTTATTCATATCTCTCTATCTCCTTCCCTATCCCTCTCTATCTCTCTATATCACACTCTATCTATATATTCCCTCTCCCTCTCCCTCCCTGTATATTGAGCTATCTATCCCTCTCCTCCCTCCCTCCCTCTTCTCTCCTCCTCTCTTCTCTCTATCTCTCTCTCTCCCTCCTCTACCTATCTCTTTATCTCTCCCCATATCTACCTCCCTCACTCCCTCCCTACGCCCTATCTATCTCTTTATCTCTACCTCTCTCTCCTTTTATCTTCCTCCCTCTCTCATCTCGATTTCTATCTCTATCTCTATCTTCCTCTCTATATCTATCCCCTTAGACCTATCTCTTTCTCTTCCCCCTCTATATCTCCATCTTTCTATCCCCATCTTTCCCTCTCTCTCTATTGTAAACATAACATGAACCTATTGGTAATGGAGCCTTATTATTTTCCAGATTCAAATGTTTTGTTTCGATCGTGTTTATTTTATGCATAGTTTATTTGAAGCTATCACTTTGTTGCACAAACAAAATCATTTACTAAATTTTCTACCAATTGACCTCATGTATTGCATAATTTTATGTAAAAAATAAACCAACATTTTCCCTATTTGTACTTCCACAACTCTTTGGCATACCCATTGCACACCAAGGTGCAATTGCTAGTATAAACTATCTTCCAAGAGTGCCATAGAACATACAATAAAAGCCATCAACACCACATATCTCTTTTAGGAGCTTACAATACCAATGAGCCAGGGATTTTGTTGATTGAGGGAATGAGGAGACGAGATGCAAATGGGTTATTATATTACAATTTAAGCTTCAAGAGTCTTTAAAATTGTTGGACAAAAGTTTCTGGTAAAAACTGTTCATTAGCCGATAGGATATATTATGTATGAGCTTTTGGCCTGAAACAAGTCTCGCGTGATAAAACAACCATGGGTTGTCGTCAATCTCATGCCAGAATACTGCTAACCTTTAGCATTAAAGAGGGAAAAGTTGTCTCGCCTGAAAAGGTACGGTCAGTTGCAAGTTGTTTTCATTGTGCATTGGTGGAGCTAGTCGCTCTCCTTTATGGTCATGCGAATGGACTTATCCTTGCTCATGTAAACAACTTGACAAATTTCGTACTTGAGATTGGTGGCACCGAGGTCCTTCTAGTAGGCCTCCCCGGGGCTGCCTTTGCGTCAATCCAAGAGCGCGGAAGCAAAGTCGACGATGTCCCATATGCCCAACCCCAATATTAACTTCTCGTCTTTGGACTTATAGAAGGCATACGAATTAAGCCCCTCTGTCTACCCAAAGTTAAGGGCTCATGAGAAAAATGGACCAGCTAAACTATTTTTCTCATCTTGGATGTGCGTCAGCATTGCCCATCGGTATTCTTATCACTTTAAAAAACTCGTCAATTGTTTAACTCTTCTCATACTAAGATCAATGGTACAGTGCAGTTACAATTCCTTTGTGTCAGCATTTTATTGGCCCACATTGCACATGGGACAATTCTGAGGGTACATACAACATGCTTAAAAATATCCACATTAGCACCAACCGTATTTAATTTTTGAGTTGTGTGGGCATAAATGAGGGAAAAGGCTATCCAACCCCCAAAACAACATGGGGGCATGGATGCATATGGCTCTGCATAATCTAACGGTCGTGCAAACCAACCGTGTAAAATTTGGTTTTTTTGATTTTTTAAGTATAATATGATGTTTAAATATATTATAGATTATGTAATATTATATATTAAAATATAATATATATAATATTTTTTATATAAATATAATTATATTAATATATATTGTAAAATTATATATATAAAATATATTTATAAATAAACATTATATTTTTAATATATAATATTATATTTCTCTTTTTAGCTGTTTATTTATAGATTTGATTTTTTTTCTTTAAGTATAATATAATGTTTAAATATATTATAGATTATGTAAATATATATAATAGTCTTTGTATAAATATAATTATATTAATGTATATTGTAAAATTATATATTTAAAATATATTTATAAATTTAGATTTTTTCTATATAATATAATATTTATATTTGTATTACATTATATTTATACTTTTAATATATAATATATTTTATATTTTTAAATTATATTATATAAATATATATTATATATTAAAAATATAATGTAATAAAAATATAAATATTATATTATATAGGAAAACACCTCAAATATAAATTATATTACATTATTTTATATTATATATATAATACAATATAATGTAATATTTATATTTGTATTTATAAATTTAGGTTTTTTCTATATAATATAATTTATAATATAAATAATATAAATATTATATTATATTAAAAAAACTAAAATTATAAATATATTTTAAATATATAATATATATTAATTATATAATTTATATATATATATATATATATAATATTATATATATATATATATATATATATATTACATTATATTTTTAATATATAATATTACATAATTTATAATATATTTAAACATTATATTATACTTAAAGAAAAAAAAATCAAATCTTTAAATAAACAGTTAAAAAAAGAAATATAATATTATATATTAAAAATATAATGTTTATTTATAAATATATTTTAAATATATAATTTTACAATATATATTAATATAATTATATTTATATAAAAACTATTATATATATTTATTATATTATATTTTTAATATATAATATTACATAATCTATAATATATTTAAACATCATATTATACTTAAGAACAAAAAAAAAATCAAATCTTACACACATTTTACTTAAAAATAAACAGCTAAAAAGAAAAATATAAAATTATTAAAAAATGTAAATGTCAGTAAAACACAAAAAATTGACGCTGCAGCACACGGTTGGTTTGCACAGCCGTCAGATTATGCTGTGACATTATTAATTGTCAGCTATTTCTTTATAATTTTTATTAAAAAGAAAGAATGTTCAGTTCTTTTTATAATCATTATTTTTAATTTGATCCAAGATTGAACAGTAAGGGCGATTTTTATTTTTTAGATGTCAAAGCCATTCGAGAGTTAGCTCTGTTATATACAAAAAAAAATTAAAAAATTAAAAATTGTTTTATTCTTTTGGCATGCTCTTCTATATTTTATTTTATGTTTTTGGCCGCAGCCATCAGCTAAATGCTACACTTACGCATAAGATGTAATTCATTAAGATTTTAACTTGTAAAGTCCTCTAAAACATTACCTATTGTTTTAAATTCAGTAAAGTGGGTCAAACAACTTTTGCAGGGAGGACTAAAAACAAATTATAGTGTAAAGATTTTTTAATATACTGTTTTTATCAAACTTATTAAAAAATACATAAACTTATATGTTTACAAGTCTATATTAGATAAAAAAATAAATACAAATAGGAAAAAATATTAAATCATATTTTAATATATTTTTATTCAAATTTAACTCAAATAGTGTAGAGATTTATAATTATATTTATTAGATTTTGTGATATTTGATCTCTTTTAATTATTTTGACCACATATAGTTTAAAGATTTTTTAAATATATTTTATTTATTCTATATTATTAGATATTTTATTCAAACTCATGTCACGTAGTGTAAAGATTTGTTTTTTATATTATTTTTATTATATTTTACTATATTTAGTTATATTTTTAAACACAAGAAAAAATCGCCCTTCAATGAGAACCACTATAGTGGCAAAAAGGTGTCATGTGCAAAATCAAACATCTACATGCGCCAAATCAAGTAGAAGCATCTTATCCCATCCATGAACTGTCTATCAAATCCATGTTCACCCATCGCCATCCATAATCCAAATCATCTTGACCTTGGCTGATGTTTAGTGTACACTTAACACTTACTTATGGTAAATTTCTTGATATGGGTCGTTATCATTCACCGTACCCATTGTTATCTGAGCCATCAACAATTCTCCAAATAACCATCCGCAATCCAAATTGTAATCCACCCATTACATCCCATACACATACATATATTCTTTTCATATAATAAAAAAGTATGCAAAACATGCTA
Organism: Sequoia sempervirens; assembly: GCA_007258455.2. Taxonomy (NCBI): domain Eukaryota; kingdom Viridiplantae; phylum Streptophyta; class Pinopsida; order Cupressales; family Cupressaceae; genus Sequoia; species Sequoia sempervirens. The sequence continues at coordinate 53,553 of VDFB02367930.1, read as the reverse complement.
GAGGTGTTCTCTATATATTACAAGAAATTTGTATTTAATTCAAACAAAATTGTATATATTTGGGAGTATGAAAAAAATGCCAAAGGTGTTCTCTATATATTACTGACATTTTCTATATGATTCGAACAAGCTGTAATAAACACATTTTATGTTTACTTCTTTATTCTCTATGGTTATACATCCATTATCTTTTCATAATTTATATCTACTGTTGTGAGATTAAACTCTGTTTGTTCTAGTACTGGCGGCTGGCTTTATCTCCAAATATGTATTACATGCACTTTGTAAAAATATACATACAATTTTATACAAGTGCTAAACTGCATGTCACACCCCCTCTTACTTCTCTATATTTTTCTATCGGCATTACCCTTGCACCCCCTCTAGTGCAAGTGCTAGTGTTTAAAAGAATCCATATTGAGAACTGACTTGAAACTGCAAACATCCAAAATAGATTCAACTACTTTCATTTGCATGGTCACTTGAAAACATATAGGATGTCGTTAATTATATGGTGTCTGGGATTAGCTTTAAAATAGCGCAGAGTTTTTGCATCTTCTCTAATTAAAACTCAGAAAATGAGTTGTGGTGGGAAGGAGAGGAATATTTATTTTATACTATATATTCTAAGTTTTGGTTGCATTACACTAAGAAAATAATATAAACATAGTCCATAATAAAGCTACGAATGTATAATATAGCTAGTCACAGATAAATGAAAATGACACGTGACCATGAATTTGGTGCTACGGTGGAAGGCAAACTAGGCTACACGTACCGCAAGCTTCCTCCCTCTTTTCCTCTCTTCAAAAGGGTTTGGAAACAATATTTCAAGATTTCACAACCTAAAAAATGGAAGGGGAAAACACAAGCACGAGAAATGCTTCTGTGGGAAGTAATTTGAAGAAGGGCATGTTAGACGCAACCAACAACATCAGCGAAACCTTGCAATATATTAAAGCTTTCTTCCTTGCACAGGTTTGGATTATTGCTTTTCTTTGAAATTTTGTCTCATTTATAGTTAGATTTCTTTAATGATGTTAATGGTGGATTGCAACGGAAGAAATTAGTAGCTAAAAATGAGCAAGAATTGGTTGAAGCAAATCTTCAAGCACAAAGAATCCAGGTCAATGCAACTGATGCTGCTGAGACATAAAAGAAACATCATAACCTCATTAGCTATTAATTCTTAGGTTTTCTTCCTTTGTTTTTGTTATGAGAAACACAACAATTTTTTGTTTCTATTTTCTGCTAATAATGTAATATAATTTTATGTTTATGATCTATGTGATCAAGAATATTTAGGGTTTCAACAACCAAACTATTGGTGAAAGATTTGGTGAAATCTCCTCTAAGGCTTGTCAAACTATTGCGATGCTTGGGTGAGATTTTATACAAGATGGTAGTACCATCTTGGTTCATGGTTTTTCAAGAGTTGTCTTGGCACTATCAAAGATGGTAGCGTTGAATGGGAGGCACTTTACTGTTGCATGCAGAGAACGTTGGACTAATAACGCCGGCATAGAAATGTCAAAGACTAAACTACAATGAAAGATGGAAGTTAGCATGCACTGTTTAGATTGTTGTTCCTGATATGTGCTCTACCCTCTGCTTAGATTCCTTTTCCTGATGTCCTCTGCCCTCTATGTAGTCTCATGCAATTTGGTGTGAGAAATATGTCTACAGTAGTAGTCTCAATCAAAGTTGTGTTCATTCTTCTTGTAGGGAAATGCAACGGTGACTTAGCAGATATTTGCCAACATCAATAAATGCAGAGGATGGAAATTGATGGCGTTTGAGATAACTATAGGTTTTTTACCAGGTGGAGGTTGATATTTTTTACCAAGTGGAGGTTGATATTTTCAGTTTTGACGAGATGTGAAATCTAGAAGGTAAGTTCTATATCAGTCTGGCTCCTTCCGCATTTTGCATTTACTCCATCCTCCAACAGATAATTTTGCATTTACTCCAAAGACATTGCAAGTATGCAGAACTGCTGGAAAACACTTCCCGTATTGAAGCGCTGCAACTTGGCTCTGACACAACTTTCCGTTGGCAAGTGGGTTCTAGCATATCAGATCAACGACGAATATTACCAACAATCCACCAAAAGTTTGGTGGGAAACCATGGTAGTTTCACAGCGTGAGACTTGTTTCAAGCCGAAAGCTCATGCAATATATAGCCTATCGACTAATATATATATATTAGTCCAATTTCCATAGTCTCCTTCATTTGAAATGTTATATATATCAAACTTAATCACCTCTAAAAAGACATCATTTTGTTAAATTCCTTTATGTTGATCGCCTTTTAAATACTTTTATTTCTCGTCAAATGCTATCATATATCCTTTTAAATAAAGTTCATTGTCTTCATAAATTCAAGCGCTGCCTTTTACTTATTAATTGTTGCTTCTTTAATGCTAGTTAATCACAGCCCTTTAAACAAATATAAATGCTGCCTTTTGTTATTTCTTATTGCTGCTGCACTTTCAAATATAATTGCTGTGTTCTAAACATATATTTAATCGCTGCTGTACATTAGTTAATTATTGCCTTTTAATATACACGTACTCACTTTAATATAGGCGATTAGCATAATTTTGACTTTGATGATTAAGTCGGCCAGCAAAATGTTATTTAATTTAAATCATACATGGTCGGCCAGCAATGTACAAACTTTATCTTGGGTGCAAGGATGGGAGTTGGCCCGAATAGGATATATTTTATTTTATATTTGAGACAAGGGGTTATTACACATTATAGCCTTAACACTGAATAGTCAGGAAGCTGTACACCATTTATACATCATGCCATTTAAATTTTCTCCACTACAAATTCCGTATCTTCATATGTCTCTAAGAGATCATCACAAATTGCAAGAAGCTGATCTGCAAGTGGAGGAATGCCAGGATTTCTACCATCATTATATGTGTGTGCATTATCTGCAATTAGAGCAACATCTTGTCGAAATTCATCTCGACTTTTGTAATCGAGCCTTTTAACTTTCTGCTTAATTGTAGTAAGATCCATTGGATGATCCACATAATTAGAATAGTCTGGAGCCTCCTTCTTGGATACAGGTTTTAGAAACAAATACGACACTTCAGACTGGCTTCTAAGTTTGTCCACTATAGTTTCCAATATTTTTGACAAATTAGCCTGCAAAAAGAGAAAATAACTTAACATGGTAAAACAAAGACATCCTTGAATTATCAGTTCATAAATTTAGCTACTGACATTTATAAAGATGCTTAAATACCTCTCCTCCTCTTCGTCGCTTTGAAGATTGGCTATAATCTGAAGAATGTCGTCCTATCTCCACTTGAGCACGCCTTTTGACCCCCCTGTCTCTTTCAGGCATTCTTCTATCTTGTCTCTTATGCCTATTTGACTTTTCATACTCATCTCTTTCTCTCTGCTTTTCCATCCTTCCTCTTTCTTTCTGCTTTAATTTCTTCCGTTCTTTCTTTTCAATTTCTTCTCTTTTCTTTGCTGCTGCTGCAGCCTCCTGTTGCCTCTGCCTTACCCAAGTTGCATTCCTTTCTTCCTCTTGTTGCTGCTTCTCTGCCCAAATTAAATTCATTTCTTCCTCCTGTTGCTGCTTCTTTGCCCAAATTAAATTCCTTTCTTCTTGTTGCCTGAATTTCCTCCTCTTTTCTTCTTCCATTTTGACTCGCTTCTCCTCTTCCTGTAATCTCTTCTCTTTTTCCCTCTCATCTCTTAATCTCTTTCTTTCACTTTCCTCCCACAGCGCCCTCTCTTCTCTTGCTTTCCTCTCTTTCTGTCTTTCCAGTGCCTCTCGTATTCTTCTTTCTTCAGCTTCCTCTTTCTCACGTTCCTCCTGCTCTTCTCTTTCCTTCTGCATTTTCATTTCAATCTCAATTACTCTTCTCTGCTCATCACTCGGAAATTCCTTTGGCTTCTTGAACTTAATTTTGGGAATTTTGTGCTCTTTCTCTACCTCAGAGGCCTTTCTATGTGCATGAATCTGTATTGTATTAACATCACTCTGTCCAGATCCCAATTTCTGAGATGCTGATTCACTCTCTTTGGGTTTCTTAGATTTTGATGAAACCTTTACTTTCTTAGCATGAGATGAATGTTTTCTAATTTCATCGCCAGCAACTATTTCATCCCCCCCATCTGCATTGTTACTCTCATTTATAGCTATGTAATCTGTGCTCTTATCACTGGCAGTCCGACATATGAACTTCAGAGGGAAGGGCTTTCCATGCAACTTGTTACTCAGACTTACATTTTCAGCCTTCTGAACATCTGAATGAGCATTTGCTGCTTGCTGAAGGAGTTTGACTGGCGTTTTCCTCACTTTGGCTTTTGTTGCATGATTGGCAGGCACTTCTTCACCAGAAGCACACACTCGTTTCTGAAAGTTCCCCTCTGGCTTTTCTACATTTACATCCATATCTTCATTATATGAAGGGCATTTCTTGTTTGTTCGCATGTGCCCTGACTGATTATATCAAATACACATTATTAATTATTTCAAACAAAATAGTAATTCTGTGCATACACCACACACACACCACATAGCTGCACACAAAGAGAGAATTTACCTGCCCACATGCACCACAAATGAAGCCCTCTCTCACTGGTTTATCTTTTGGTTTTGTGACCTTCAGGGTCTGAAATTTAAACTGAAATTATATTAGTATCCTCAGATGACCAAAATAACAAATAAACTGGAAGCATCATGAGAAGAAGCTTCAGAACCAAACAGAAGCATAAAATTAGGTTACTGAGGATGGAAAAAGGTAGTATGATCCAGGTGAAACTTTTCATCTATATATATATTTATCTTTAAATAGTCTCTAGTATCCAAAAGGCTGACTAGAAAATATGATGTAAATATACAAGCTACAAATCATACATCAGCTGAGAAAATATATTTTACACTTCATCATGTTCATTTGACTGGGACTAAGATGCAATTTGGGGACACTCGCTTTATACATGCGTCTTTATGCTAATTGTGAAATCCTTCTGGTAAGATTCTTGATAGATTCCTTGCCATTGAATGCTTGGACGCCTGAAGGCCATATGATTGTATAATATGTCAAAGATTTTTGTTCTAATACCAAATTTGATATGTATACAATTGCACACTTGAAATGTCCTTATCCTAACAAAGATGAAAGTTGAGGCGAGTCTATAGAGGAAAAAAAAATATTATGCAGGAACAAAGAATCATCTGTTTTGCACTGTGGGATTAACGCTCTTTTATTTGGCTAGCTAGCTTGTATAATGTAGCAGAGAGCCTTACTAGAGCATTTACAACATTAAAAGGTTACATTAACTCATTAAAAGTAAAAATGGAACCAGCCACTTTTTCTGCATTTTTCCCCTATTTTATATGCTGCCTTCTATCAACTTTAATGGTACAGTGCGGGAGTAAGAAATCTACAAAATTCTATAGGGAGGCGACATGTGCTACTACAGAATTTTCCATATATTGATATAAATTTCAGCTATGGTTATTGGCAGATGCCATTGAACCTGCAAGTGGCATGCAAAATTCATTAAGTTGTTAGCAGCCTAAGGCCTGGTTGCAAAGACATTGGGTAAATCCATAGTATCTTATGTGAAAATACCATTCACTGCAACAGAGGAAGATTTATCTTCAAGTCAAAATCATGCAGCTAGGTGAAAAAGTTGTTATATATCTACCTGATTAATGAATAAGTCTATCAAAAAGTAATGGCAATGAGTCCTCAATACATGGATGGTTTCTTGTTGATACTGATGTTGGACATGATCACTATAGGCAATCATGAATAGTCCTATGGCATAGTGAACCTCCATGACAAATGAGCGTATTGATTTTAAATTGGCAAAATGCAAATAAGTGTGAAAATTCAACATTAACTGATTAACACCAGGAACCTGGACAAAACTTCAAATCCATCGAAAAATAGTGTAAAAGAAACTTGACCTTTTTAGTATCTTTGGTTGGGATACTCTTTTTATTAACCAATCCCTTCAAAATCGCATTATTTCCACTAGTTTTCTTTCCTTTCTGTGATGCATTCTTTTTAGCAAAATATCGTTCCACCTGGAATCAAAAATAGCATATGTAAAGAAATTCACAAGTCTAGGAGTTATTTTCAAATCTTCAAAATGTACATCATGTAGCTTGTCAATGATCCTAGCTTCAATAGGAAATCATGTTGCAAAATAAGGGGTTATTCTTGTTTATATTTAAGAAAATAGGCATCAAGTACTCCATACCTCTTTTGGATCAGTGATCAGAACCTCTCTTGTTGTTATCGTGCCATCTTGTTTCTTTGTGCGAATAATGCGCTTGAATACCGTCTTTTTTTTGTAATTATCATCCTTATTACACAGGGTCAAATCCTTCTGGGACTCCTGCATGCCTTGATCTCTTTTCCCTTTAAAGCTTGTTCCTACTTTTTTCTTTTTTTGTTCTTCTGCTTCATCATCTATGAAGTGCCAAGTGCACAAATAGTCACAAATAATCCATACAAACTAAATAGTCAAGAGTCAAGAATGACGACATTAACAAAATGGGAGTAATCCACAAAAATTTGTCAATATGTAAAAGATTTAATATCTTGAGAAATAAGTGATCCATCTTTTGTATTGAGATTAGCAACTGTTCATGCCATTCCTTTAATTCACATATTATTTAGCTTTCAAGATGAATCCAAATAAGTTAAATAATGCCCAGGATAAAAAGTGATTATACCAGAAAAATGAAAATGGCAGTTTGACAAATGATCAATTAGTAATGGATCATATGTGGGCTAAATGATAGGTAATGAATGTGACAAGTCCAAGCCTACAGGCAACAAAGCTAATACTTCATAAATGCTGTGTATAGTGACTTCAAGCCTCCATGCGATAATCAAAGGACATTATGATATTGGTATCAGGATTCAACTATTTAGTTTTTCGAGTCAAACTGATTGACCCATATTTCATGAGCAGTGGTTCACAAGAACCCATCTCTCATGAAACATGGGTCGAGGAACCACTAATGAAATATGGGACAATGAGTTTGACTCGAAAAACTCCATAGTTGAATCCTGATAGCAATATCATAATTTGACAAACTGTGGAAAATACCTCCTACTAATCAAAGGGCATGTTTAGGAACATCATGATGGTTAAACCTTTATGTTAAGGAGGTGCTTCCATCTATTCGCAAAAGAGAGATTATCATAGGAGATGATATTGGAAAGTGTCATCCAGATTCTTTTACACAAATATTCAGCATATTAGTGACATTTCACAATTGTTTTATGTATTACATGAGGTGCGATTCTGACATTGAGGTAGATACTGGACAGTCTTTAGTGTTTTCAACAGGGCCAAAGAAATTTTCATTTTGAATAATATTTCCTCTCTTTCTACACATTGTCCAATAATGAAAGAATTGGATAATATTTATTCGGTGTTTTGGTACTTTTGCTAGTAAGCAGAGCATCTAGATGGACCCACATCCCTAGTTCATTGCTGTTAACATTTGTATGTGCAATGCTAACTACAAAAAGGCCTTGGTTTTGATACAATTTAGAGTACCTCATTTTCCACCATATATTCTCAGCCAATGGCATTCAAATTTCTTAGTTGCATTTTTTACACCTCCCATTTTGTGGAGTCACTTTTGGAGCTTCTTTCCCAACATCCAGTAGCATTTCTAATTTGATTTTATTAATTAATTTTGATAAAATTGATTGGCAAATTGTGAACCTTTATGCAAAGATGTCCCTTGAACATCTTTATGAGATCCTACTTATTAATGTTTCCTATGTAAATTGGAAAGCTATCTTGGGCATATAGTTGAAAAACTCTGACTCGCCAATAACTCGGCGGGCCCAAAAAATTTAAAAACTCGAGACTTGGCAAAAAGTCGGGGGAAAACTCGGCAATAACCCAACAAATTTATTGAACATTTAAAAAAAGAATAGGGTAACACTTTGTCGTCCATCATCAAAAAGTAGAGAGAGGGCAAGAAAAATAAATATGAAATGACAAATTACAAATACGTATTACCATTTTATATTCTCTTCTCTTACTATCTTTTCATCAGTATTATTACAGTCAGTAAACTTTTGAACTAAAAAAGTAGTGTAACATTTACACTGGGCACAAACTAAGGGTTTCAAATTCTTCATTCTTATGAGGCTATGTTTAGATAAGGATCTAAATTAACACAAAAAGAATTCTTTTTGAAGAAAAATAATTTCTATACCTGAAGTTTTTGTGCTTAATAATGTGAGAAGCACTACATATAAAGAACATTTGTCATTTATTGATTATTGGAGCTTTCATTGTATGCAGGATAGTTCGATACTATTGTTGGATTATTTTTCAATGAGGGGTCTCTCGTAGGTCTTACAGACAGACTCAAAAATCTCCAAACAAACATAACATAGTTGAGAGATGTGATATAGTTGTCTGGTCAACAGTGTACAATTGACAAAATTGTTTTGTATAGACAACTATAACGTAGTCAAGGGCCGCCATCATCCCCTCAATCATCAAGTTTTATTTTTGCATTGCAAAAACAGACACAAAACCATTCAAAAAAAAATTCTGTTTCATATAAAATTGTTTGTATATTACATTTGGATGAGCTGATTGACGAGATTAGGGCAAAAGAATGCACATTTTTCCAATTTTTTCATAAAAAATCACCATGCATTTTTTGAAAATCTCGGTGACAAGTTTTTGGGCGAGTAACTCGTTGCCATTTTTGATGCATGAGTACTCACAAAGTTTTTCATCTATGATCTTGGGTGCACTCCTACACTTTGAGCCCTAAGTTCTTCATATGTCAACAATGGTCTAGAGAGATGCTTCTGCAATCAGACTATCAAACCCATTTCATTGCTCGTGCATTAATTGAGATGACCTTCTATTTGATTATTGTTGCTTTTTTAGGTCAGTATCACCTTGTAGCCTCTTTGGATCTTTTTCCTCCATTACATTGCTTCAACAATTTATATCAATTCCCATTGACCTATATTGGTTACTTTAGGATGTTTTATGATCTTAACATAATTTCATTCCTTCTAATGCACTTCCACATGTCAGTCCTTAACTGCTAGCTCCTGACAAATAAATTCCTTCACTGCAAAGGTGATGTACATTTTGGCATATCATCCGGCTTGAAGATTTGATTTATTCACTGTGGATTCACCAAGAAAGCTTCAGTGCCAATGCTAAATTGAAGGGACCTAACATTTAGACTTGCTTGTGAATAGTAGTTTTGTTAATTTATGCCATAAGATGAGAGGGGTTTGAGTTTATCTGCAAGTCTCCTGAACAGTTTTAGACAAGTCATATCATCCTGTATTTGCCAATGAACTGAGAAATCAGAATATATAAAAAAAGAATTGCCTATAGGATTGTATTAATTAGTTGAATTATCCTAACTAGGGCAAACAGGGAAGTGGAAGTTGTTTCGAAGGTTGCACTTCTCTAAGGTTGAGAATGTCAGGAATTCCATGTTTTCTTCCAAGAGATATTGTAATGTCCCCTTTTTCATAAGCGATGGAGTTTAGAGGAATTAACTTATTCTTGATCCTCGTAGGCTAATGGAGCTTGATAAGATGATTGTTTGGCAGATACCCAATTGATTGGTTGGCTCTTTTCGTGATTCAGTCTACATACGGAGGTGTTCTAATGATTTCTTGATATGTTTCTATTTTTAGAAACCTCATGTTATAAAGTAATGTTATGTTTGCACTTTATGTTATGAATAATTATTTTATTATAAAGTGCAAAATAATAAAATAATATTATAATATTCCTTCTAGAAGGTGACTTGGGAAAAGTTATAGAAGGAGGCCGACCTCTTGAGGAAAAAGTATAAATTGACATCATGGGCTTCATTCTCATCATCCAGATTTGTTGTTGTTGATGTTTGATGTTTGATAGTTGTGGAGCCTAGGGTTTCTGCAGTTGTCTTTGGCCATTGAAAACGGAAACTCTCAATTGGTGAGCAATTTTGAGGGTGTGAAATATCACTTGAATTATTGCAGCTGGGAGAAAGTTACTTCAGACTTTCTATTTGAGCTTCATTGCAAAAAAATTAGTGGCCTTTGGCCAAGTTTTTGTATGGTTCGAATTGGAGCATTGTTGGAGACATTTTGGAGTTCATAGTCTTCATCAAATTTGCATTGAGAAGGTCAATTTGTATTCATTCAGTCATTTCCAGAATTCTGATATATTATTACAGTCATCTTAGTCTGCATATTAATGCCATGATTTTGCATATATCTTCTTGTTTTGGCATTGATTCTCCAAGGAGGTTGCAGCACTAGATTCTATAGTGAATGGAGATGATGTTTCATGCATTTTGAAGGTGATTTGCAGCATCTACAATTTATTTAGAAGTCTGATATACTGCTGCTGGGGCATCATTGGAAACATATTTTTGTTCATATCTTCACTTAGAGGTGTCCTTTGGTTCTGAGTATTGTTGCATACAATTGCTATCGCCGTGACAATCATTTCAAGGACAAATTCAAGGAGATTAGAGGTTGTATTTATTTTTCTAAAACATTGTCAGGCAAGAATAGGAGCGGCTGCTTCAGAAATTCGATTTGGGCTTATGAGGTCATCATTTCATGTGATATTGCTTGCCTCTTCATCAATGGCATGTGGCGATTTGATATATCAGGTTCCTTTGTGATTTACATGCATTTTCATGATTATATAGATGCATTTTATAGAGCTGCTGTAGGTGAACATTGAAGTCAGATTTTGTATTGCACATAGAATTGATAGTGTTGCAGCTGTAGATGATTATTGTGTATATCAGATTTGGCATTGCAATTGCATCCATAAATGTAAGCCAAGAGTCTTGGCATTCTTATGATATCTAGTGAAGATGATTGCATTTCAATAAGACATCATCTTTGGGAAGTCTTACATGGTTGTAATGTTAATTTGAATATGATGTAAAGATGTATGCCAACTATTTGACATAATGTCAAGTGGCTGTAGATATTATTATCAGCATACTAGTTGCATACCAACTATTTGTTAAAATTACCAGTTGGTTGTAGGTGCATATTTTGCATTTAGAAATCATATATGAGCATTGTAAATGATGAAATTAAGTCATTCATGCATCTAGGGTATAGTTTATGCATTATAGTTTTGATTTCCAAACATTTAGAGTGCTTTGATATTATCTACAAGCATTTATATCAGTCTGATCACACAAACCAGCAAGCTGGAAGTTTGTATGTGAATTGTTTGACGAAATTCCTCGAGTCTTCAATCAGCACTTTGAGGTCAGATTTGAGCAGGGTCATTACAGATATGCTCAAAAAGAAAAAATGTGTGACTTCTCTATATTGAACTACTAACCTGATGATTGTTGGCATGTCAAGAATTGATCTCATTTCCTTTACTACTGTTAAGATTGTTTTGGATAGCAACAAAGTGTCATCTCCAAACTAAAGATTTAAAATATTTCTACACATGAGACCATAGAAAGTCAATGGATTTGATTGTCCATTTTGACTTTAACCATCAAAGCATTAAATCATTTTGCTATATTAATGAACAAATACAGAGACAATGCATCACTTTGCCTAAGACATCAGGTAGCTTAGAAGAGAGAACATAGAGACCCTTTGACTTAGAAAATGATGTGCTGGTAAGTAAACTATTGATCCACTACACAAATGTGATGAATGTCAAATTGGTCCAACAATTTTAATATAAGGACCCAATTCCATTTTTAGATTGGCAAGTGGACCTGCTCTCTTTTTTGCTGATTTTGTGTGCAGGATTTACTAGGAAGCAACAATGATGTCCAAAGGTTGTCTCCCTTTTCTGAAGCCTAACTTGGTTTCAAAGACAACATTTTGACTTTGTTGAATCCAAGTTTCCATAGGTCTTGTTGCAACAATTTTATATTCTAACATAGCAAAATTGGCCTATACACCCACAGCGTACAAGTTTTCCCATTGATGCAGGAGCATCAAACAAGAGATAGTGGAGTCTATTTAAAATAGTGGAGTCTCTTTAAAATAGTGGTGTTTCTTCTTAAAAATAGCATCTACATCAATATTGAGGGTTCGATTATTTCAATGATGGGAGATAAATATTCGCAAATTCCTTGAAATAGTGGGGTGTTTTATTGCCATGATTCTTGGCATTTTTTTCTCTATCACGGGTTTAAAATGAGGAGTTCATTGCTTTTGGTGGGGGCAGACAATCTAATAAGTAATAAAAATGAATAGATTTTTGGAGGGGGAAAGTGGGGCTGCGAATATGGAGGTAAAAACATTGTATCAAAAATTTTATGTGAGATGGAACAAGGAATATGCAGAGAGTTGCAGACACAGAAAGGACAAGTCAAGTTATATTTAGTAGGAATAGATTTCAGAGTTGTGTAGCTTCAAGTACCAAAAAAATTGCAGATTAAGTTGTAGTGCATTAGAGAGTCCAGCATTGTAAAAGAAATAAAATTAATGTAGTCGAGTCTTGTTTTGCAAGTTGAAGTTCAAGGCCAATTGTTTGGCCATATAAGCAGACATGGAGTTATGTACGCAGTAAGATAATATGTGATTGTCCACGTATGTCCATAGTTGAATTTTTTAATACTACATTGTCCCAGTTAAATTAATTACAGTTGTTGAGTTGTGGTTATGGCTATTTCTAGTTACCAATTCAATAAAATATGATCAGAATTTGAAAGTGTATATGTGGTTTAAAATCTTTTGTTAGCTGCAGGCCTTGGCTGCAATACAATTGGTACCCAGGTCCTGACTGCATCACCCACATTTTGGTATCAGAACCAAAGTTCTCATGTTACAGCATTTGATATATGTTTCGCTCTTTTCAATTACTCAAATCGGTTTAGGTGATTGATTTTGATTATGTCCAAAAATTTCCAACTCCTGATACCTTATCTTTTTCTAAGGAAGGACAGCCTTTAAATAGTTTTTCTTTACTAATCCTTCTTGTTTTGTTCAATTCCTCCAGAAGATATTAATTTTGAGAACTATTAGAGCACCAAGATTTCAATTGACTCTGATATCCTAGATCTAAGTGGCATCCCAGACATCTTGAGGAGATGGGGACTAGGAGGGAACATACCCCTATTTTTTGGGAATTTTGGAGACAGTCACTCTAATATACTGACTAAAAATTTGGAATTTTCACAAGTTTCGGTGCAAAAGCATTTCATCAAACAATTTGTATGCTGGCTGGACTGTGCATGTTTTACAACTTGATTGAAGGAATATGGTAAATAATTATCATAGCATTAATTCCACAATTTCAAATATTGATAACTCATAAGTTCATAACAACTTTAGATACAAAGAATTGTTGCATAATGTAATGCACAGATGATTTTTCTTTAATTCTATATATTGTAGTTATAAACTGTTATTTTGCAATGACTTTTGGATTTGATCATGTGAGAAATCATTGTAAAAGAACAATATGGATTGTGGAAACTTGATATCATTAATAAACAATTATGTTCAGAAATTGCTTACAATAGTAGCATCTTTAATAAATCAAAAATATTAACAAGTCCAAAATTGCTGACCTGTATTGCGGAACAGTCAAACACCAATCAGCATCCACTAAGCACTTACAATCTCCCTTAGAAGCTGTAAAGCACCTTTATGCATGAAATAGCAACTCACACTAGTGGTACGGCTCCAAAAACAAAGGTAAGGCAGCTTGAATAAAATGCTGCACAGAGTTTCTTGACTTCTGCAGCTAGCTTTAGACTTCCCTCAGGCAGCGTAAGGTATTGAAAGCTTAATGCCTTATTAAATTTGCATCACATCCCTTAGTTTGAGATTTTAGGAGATGTACGGTACCTTAGGGACTTCGGCTAATAGATCTATGTCCTTCCAGAAGTTACTTAACTTTTTCTTAGACTAGCAATGACAGATTTGATCTCCTGAAGTAATCCAAAATCTACTCTTCTAGAGGACAGGTTTCTCTTAAGAGTTGTGTGTTTATTATCTGATCGAATACCCTTGGCATTACATGAGATCAACCTCATACTGTCAGGTTACCCCCATAGCATCAAAAGCTTATCAACAAATTCCCAGGGACAAAATTTGGTAGGCAATTTCATATTCTGGAAAATATCATTAGTCATTTTGAATGGGAACATTCATTCAACAACAGTTTCTCTGTCATGCCATTTCAAAACTTTGCCAAGATAATCCCTGGGAATTTGTGAACATTCTTTCATTACTGCAGATCTGTATGAGACTTGAGCAGGGCAAGATATTCAGGAAGAAGAGACTATGGTACCCTTTCGAAAGGGGAAGAAACAGAGATCTTTCAAATCCAAGCATGGAAATGACCTACCTGCTATTTGCTCTGATAGCTGGGGAATGCAAGGAAAACACAGTTCCTAACAAACAAACAAATAAAAAAAAAAAGTAGCCTAAAAAGCGGGTTGAACCACAAGCTGATCAATGATCAGTTATGTAATATTACTTTGATGAGTCATTAGACCATATAGAGATACCAAAACCGTAGTTCAAAATTATGACTTGGCTTGGAGTTGGCAAACCAAAATTTTGGCTCAAACTTAGGACTCAGCAAAAACATGGCAAAAAAAAAACGAGTAAACAAAAAATAAAGAAACTATTGCATTTATAGAGCACATAAGTTCTATTCCAATCATCAATTTGTCATAATTCAAAGATTACATAAGTCATATGACCCTCAAATCAATAAATGATGTAGTTTAATAGAACATCAAAATAAGGGGACCAAGGCCTTGGATTTGGGGGCAGCAAGGGCATTCCAACCAGATCTCCACTCTTCTAATCCATTCTCTCAGTGTGTTGTCACATGGATGCCAAAGACGTCTTCTCTTGAGCAAAATGAACTACAAAATTGAAAATTGCAGGGGCATTTTGTATTCTGATGCCAGGCAAGTCCGCACCCGCAACTTGTTAGTCACCCTAAAAGTACTCAGCCCTCATTCAGTGCATGAGTCATATCACATTGATGCAGCAAGCAGAAAATCTCACCTGTCATGCCAAGTCAGCTGAGTACTCGACAAGTTTTCAAACTATGATGACAACGATGCCATACAACTTCTCATTATTAAATTTTTTTTGCCTTGAATACTAGGAAACGATACTATTGGCATTGTGTAGTTGTCATTCCCCTCTCTTCTTAATGTTATTCACAGTCCTAAAACGTGCATTGAACTTGAACCACAAGCAGACCAGTGAGCAGTTCTACAATGGTAGATCAATGAGTTATCTTACCATTTAAAGATACCAAAACAAGACCATATAACTTATCATTATTAAATTTTATTTGCCTTGGATACTCAGAATTGACACTAATGGCTTGGTATAGTCACCATTTCCCTCTTTCTTATAATGATATCCTTGGTCCTGAAATTCATTGAGAATTTATCAGCTCTTCTAGTAATATAATAAACATGAGATTTTCAGTCCATGAGATTGAATAAAAGCTTCTGAAATAAATAAAACTCAGACAGTTTATTCCAGAAACTTTTATCCAAGCTCTTTTAGTTGCTTATTTTAAGTTTTTTGTGTGTGTTTCCAATGAAATTGTGATCCACACTTATGTTTGACAACAATAAATCAATTATGATCTAACCAGTCTTCATCAAACAATAATAGATATTTCATTTATTTTCCGTGTTTGAGCTCTTAAGCAAAGCATTCAGAGAAGAAAACAAAAATACAAGAAATATTTTGTGCTAAACTATTACAGAGCTTCATTAAAGGAACACAGACACACCATCCATGAGCATCCGACATAGTTCTGCTGCTTCTGCTTCTTCATCTTCAATTTCTTCTTCTGCCTGTGCCTGAGAGGTTCTCCTCCTTACACCATATCCTCTAGCAATCTCTCTTTTATCTTTTTTAGCTGCAGAGTCACCAACTTCCCCATCCTCACCTTCTTCTGCATCCAATAAATTCTCCAGATCTCCAGCAAAGGAGTCTAAATCAGTGTTTGCTTCAACATCACTTTCAACATCGTCATTGTCAGCAGCTGAAAGACTCTGAAATTGGCGATCCCAAATTTCTTGGCACTTTTCACGTGCTTGTTGCTGAAGCTGAAGAAATGACATACGTTGTCCCCGTGCAAACTTGTTCAGTGTCGTTGCATCAACTTTGACTCCTGAAGCAGCTTGTTCACTTGAAAGTTTTCTAACCATAGCAATGCGATGCCACCTGGTCATTTTGTCAATTTGATCCTCATCAACATTAAACTTGAGCAACACCTGCAAGTTTTGAGGCATCCATTCCATAAGTACAGAGAGTCCATAATCAACTTACTTGAAAGTACAACCAATCACATTCAAAAATTAATAGGATAGGAAGAACCCAAGAGAAAGAATATAAGATAAACACTAAAATTGAAAACATAATTTCAAGGAATTCTTAGCAGACAAGATAACCACACAATATAAATATTACAAGATATCTGAAAACAAAATAGAGAACAGATACTGATATATACAGAAAAAGACTGCTCTAAGAGATTTCAGAGCATTACTAAAATAGGAAAACTTGCTTTTAGAAGACACAAATAGAATGATGCACTGATATTGAAAATGATTACCATTTCTCAAAATCATACTACTGTCCTCTTACAATTAAAACAATTTGAAGGGAAAAATACTAGTTTGCACCCTATTTGCAGTAGTGGTCATTACCGAAGAGAAACCAAATAGAGTATAAGAGGCTGTCAGAAGATCCCAACACATTCCCACATTATTCTTTCCCTTTGTCCCCTGACTTAAATGCTTCTACTTGACAGCTTTGTCATATTGCAGTAGTGGTCATTACCGAAGAGAAACCAAATAGAGTATAAGAGGCTGTCAGAAGATCCCAACACATTCTCACATTATTCCTTCCCTTTGTCCCCTGACTTAAATGCTTCTACTTGACAGCTTTGTCATATTGCAAAAGTATTTTAAGTTCACAAGGATAACCCACATAAATGTTAACATAGTAGATGCCCAATTACCTGTAATCACAAGAATCAAGTGTCTATCCTTGATCAATATATTTTAAAAAATGTATAAACTGTTCAAAGTTATTGTCATGGATGTCATTTCCGACTTTATTGTTGTCATTGATGTCAAAGGGTAAAGGAAGAAAAATATCGTCTAGGCCAAAGGCCATAAATTGCCTAGTTACAATCATCAAAAGGATAGCAAAGGATGGATTCAAATTATAAGATAATTTGTACAATATCTGGCCGACATTATGAGACATTCCTAATTGCTAATGGTGGCCGACTTGTGAAAGACATTTGTTATCCAGACTCATTCTTTATATGGGTGACTCACTATAAAGCAAAGGCAGCAAATTCTTCATATGGCCAACATTTTGTGAGGAAAATTAAATCAAAATAAAATAAGTTTATTTGTTGAAGAGGCCGACTCCCCCCAAGAAGTCACCACCTTTGTGGAAGGTTAAATAAATTATAATTAAATGTTTCTTTATGAGGACGAACTCCTTCAATGAGCACCTCTCTTAGAATAGACATCTCCTTTGTGAAACATTATATGAGTGGTATTAATAGAAGATAAATGAGTAGCAATACAATAATATATCAGTCCAATTAAGAGCAGATCTACATTCATGAGATCTTGAAGGAAGTTGCAACAGATTTAGCATGGAAGATGCAATGACATTTATGTGATCTTGGAGCTGTCATCGTTGCAGATTTAGTGCAGACCTTGTGCCTGATTTGGAGCAGAATTCGGATCAGAAATTGCAGCATTTTGGATCAGACTTTACTGCAGACCTTGAGCAGAGATATAAGGCAGATTCAAAGAAGAGATATAAGGTGAACTTGAGCAGAGATATAAGGCCGATTTGGAGCAAAGCGAAGTTGTCAGTTCTGCTATGGATCCTGGTTCGGGTTCGTGGATTCAGCAAAAAAGAATTTTGGGTCTGGGTTTGTTGTGGGTAGAAAAACCATGTAATATATATATATATATGCAGACTAATACAAGAATTAAGTTTAGAGTACCACATAGCATAATATAATCAACAAAACCACCATAAACTCTAATGTCATTTAAAAAACAAATGATAAATATTACAAAATATCCATTATTCAAACTTAAAGTTCAACAATTGATTTTCAACATCATAAGGATTCTCTAAATCATCAACACCAGCATCATCATTGACATTAGATTATAAGAACATTTGTAGAATCATAAGGATTTTCAAACTCAAGAGTAAGATGTTGGAAAGTGGAAGCATCTAAGTCAATTTTCTCTAGCTCCATATCCCACAGCTTCGCCAAAAGGTGTAAAATTAAAAAAGAAGAAATATAGACAGATTTGCCAAGGCTCCCTCTTATCCTGCCTGGGTTCTTCCCAAACAAACCCAACCCCATTCTGCCAGATCCAAACCGAATCCACAAATGAATCGAACCGAACTCATATCTGGCCAGTCTACAGGAGGATTCGATAAAATAGCAGCAAAGATAAAGGCAAAATTGGAGCAGAAATAAGTGGATTTTTGGAGCAGACATTGGAGAGGTAGGTGCCTTCCAATTTAGAAGAGATTGGTGTCTCTAGTGGGTTGGTGCCTACAAATCATTAAAGAGGGGATTGGTGTCTCCTATGAGCTGGTGGCTACAAATTTTGTAAAGAGAAGTTTTATATAAGCAATGTTTTGCTGTAGTTTTCTCCCGTAAGGGTTTCCACGTAAGTCGTGTTCTTGTTGTGTTGCATAATTGTTAGATCTCGTGTGATTGATATTGTTATGGTGATCAAGTTTCGAAAAAGTAAAAGTTTATCTTATACTGATTCACCACACCCCACCACCCCCACCTCTACCCCCACACCCTCTCCCTCACCCACCCACCATCACCTCTCAATGTAATCGTTTGACCATCATAAACATCTTAACGAAATTTCCCATTCAATTCTTGATTGGCCTACCTCATCTCATTGAATTTACTTTGAGAGAAAATATGAAGTCATCAAAGCACATAATTTGCTTACTCTATAATATTGCACTGACCTCAAATACATCTTAATTTTTCGTTCATTATAACGATATTTCAAAACAAATTGGATAAATTAATAAAAAAAGCGCATTACCTCACGAGCTGCATCCATGCTAAGTCTTCTAAGATCAGCATCAGTACCAGTAACGGCAGAACCACCACGTGCAGCAGCTGCTTTTTTCTTAACCAAAGCACTTGATATTGGTGGCTTTGGTGCAACACGGATATAGCTAAAGCCAAGGCCCCGGCCCGAGGGATCTCCACTTCCTGTAATCTCTAAACGTTCAATACATTCACGACCCTGAGACATGAAAAACAGTGATTTACTTGAGAAAGAGAAACATAATTTCCATTAACTCTTATCTTAATGTCCAAACAATGACAAATAGTACGCGCATAATAATTCCATTCAAAAGAAAATGAAAAAAGGAACACCTTACAACCATTGGATTGCTTGCAATAATGATAGATAGCACTATGGACCCATTTATTACTGACCCAGGACAATCTTGACATTATTCCATAACAGAACAAGTTCATTGGACATATAAAAATATATCGTTGTTTGCTTCTTGTTACTAAAATGTGATATTTTGAATGTTTCGAAAGGAAAAAATGTGATTTTTCTGCAAAGAGCAAAACCTGACTTAAAGACATTTAAATCTCGTCTCGATATTGCATCGGAGGTGGAATACACAATTCTAGGATGGGGAAGTTTTCAAGAGAACTAAAGTCATGGAAGACAAAATGGAGAATATAATGTTAAACACGATTATTTCTGTATTTTAACTGTGACAACTTTTACCACCAGCTAAAATCCAGAAACGATCATATTTAATACTACGGTCTGAAAGTTTGATGTCTTCGATAATATAATGTTTCAAGATCATTGTTATTGATTGTATATGCCCATCTCTACTCTATACTCCATAAAGTGTCTATCACTCAAATCCAGGCTAGCAGATTATTTTATGAGAATCAGACTGCTTGAAGCAAAAAACAGAAATAATAAAAAAATGATTTCAATAAAACTATATTGAATATATATGAATAGTTTCAAACTTTCAGGTCACCTTTAAATGTTTCCAGCAGAATACCATAGAACTTCTTTACTACTAATTTTAACATGCCTACCTATCATCTTGACTACTTTGAATAAGAATGCATATTATTTTTATGTTTCGTCTTTGCATAGAAACTTCACAAATCCTACCCTGTTGGAGCTTAGGTGACCTAAAACTTTGCAGTTCACTCAATTTTAAATCTACCGTTGGCAGACATACAAATTATGAAAATAGACAACTAAAAATAAAATTTGAAACTCACTTTTTTAGTACACCACAAATGTTATAAAGTCAAATTAAAGAGTTAACAAGATTGTAAACACAACAAGTAATACAAGTGGATTGTAGCCTCTTATTTCTTTTAGATATTGGAGCTTTAATTTGTGCTCCCTTTAGCTATTGCAACTAGCTGTACTTTTGAATGCCGCAAACCCACTTTTGTCAATTCACGTACAATAATATAATTTATTTATTTTTGTCATACATTAGTTGACATATATTTGAAAATATTCTGTTATAATTGAACATCGATACCTAAGAGAATAAATTAAAAGAGGTTTCATTATTGTTATCACCCAGTGAATTAAGCTCTGGTCTTTGAAAAGTACCAATTCCAAAGCTTGCACTGCAATATTATAACAACCTGAAGTTATGGCTGGTAAAAGGGAATACATCTAAGTTGCCGGTTCTGGTACGGAATCGGGTATGGGTATGGAATTCTGGTATGGTGAGTTTTTTTTTCTTGGGTATGGTACATTTGGGTATGGCTATAACATGTATATATATGCAAAAAAATTAAAAATATATATAAAATTGCAAATACATTTGATAATATCTATTTTAAGATGATAATGGCATTTGATCTTTGATAGTATGATACTTCATCATTGATCAATGATATTATGATAGTCATAAAGATAATTGTCGAAGTTGTCAATTTTGGGATTCTTGCACATCACTTTGTGCCTTATTGTACTCGCACTATGTTATAAAGTGCCATGAGGGGGTTTGATGTTTTGCCTTTGTTTGCCATCATACCTTTGTCAAGTGAGTGTTCCTTCCACGACAGCAACCTCATGCATGTGTGACTTTTGTTTTCACACCCTTTATATGTGGGTACTTTCATGTTTGCACGTACAGATGTTCCTGATTCTTCTTCATGCACTTCCTTTTGGAATTGAGTTTTAATGTACGTGTCTACCTCTCCCTTGTCAACATTATGGGGGGGTTTCTACTGTTGGTGTTAATGCTTCTTTGGTTTCACGTTGGAGTGAGCTATGTATACAGTATTTGTTCCTATGTACTAGGCGGATGCAGCGGCTGGTTACCCATGCATTTCGGTGAGATGGAGCACTTACCATATGGACTACTTTGTAGTCTTTGTTTGGGAAGTAGGATACTATGAGAGGGTTTTAGTTAAAAAATGAGCTTATTGGCTTAAATCCTAGGGATTTTGACAGCATCCAGGAGTTTTTCACCAAACTCGAGTCTCTTAGATTGCAGTTGTCACAGTGTGGTGTTCGGAAGGAAGACTCTCAGTTGATATTGTCCATTCTTTCTAAGCTTGGACCAGATTATTCAGTTTTTGTATCTACCTTTTATGCCACTAGGGATGCACTTGGTACTAGATTTACTATGCCTTCCTTTGATGATTTTGCATCTTCTCTCACTCGAGAGTAGGCCAAGTTGGCTAGCATGGGCAAGTTGAAGTCCTCTTCATCAGAGGTACTTATTGCATCACAGGAGCCCAAAGATCAGAAGGCTTCTACAGGCAAAGGCAAGAAATAGAAACAAAAGGATTCCAAATCTCATGAGCAGCAAAAGGAGTCCTCAGATTCATCCTCCTCTTCTAAGGGGAAATCATCCAGGAAGGAGAAGGGTCCATGTGCATATTGCAAGAGGGAAGGACATGCAGAACATAGTTGCTACAAGGACATTGATGAGTTGAAGCATCTTCTTCAGAAACATCAGATTGATTTGCCTTCTCGGATGCCTGCATCATCTCCTTCCCCTCATTCTTCTTCTTCTTCAAAGCAGCATGACAAGGGCACAGCTGGTTTACATACTTCAACAGATATGAAGGGACATGCTCTTCGTGCTACTTCAAGTCTTGGATCACGGAGATGGCTTCTAGATTTAGGAGCATCTCATCATATGGCATCTTCATAGTCTATTTTCACTTCCTTTGTGCCTTGCACTATGTCTCCTATTTTGATGGGAAACAATACTTACATGAGTGTTAAAGGGAAGGGGTCTATTAGTTTTGGGGACAACACCTTTCAGGATGTCTTGTGTTCTCTTCACTTGACGAACAACCTACTTTCCATCTATCAGATCACACATGGAGGCAATGGGAGATCTGTGGAGTTCACACCTGATTTAGTTATCATTAGAGACTTGGAAAGGAGAGCAGTTATTGCTACTGGGGTGGTGGATCACTCATCTCGGTTGTATTCCTTTGCAGATTTTACCATTGATGGTGCTTTTGTTCCTACAGCTGTTCATCACACTTCTAGTGTGAATCATCATTCAGAGGAGACATTTGGCTTCTTAAACATTGGTGTTCTCACTTCAGATCCTGTTCTTGAGCCTTCTGTTCCACCTCCTGTTGTAGTTGTTGATACTTCTATGACTACAGATGTGGTTTCTTCCGTCTCAGTGCAGCAGGACATAGTTGATCATTCATCTTTGGAAGTTTCTATTCAGTCTTCACCTACTTTGACTTCTTCATTTGTTGAGGTCACACCTGCTTTTGTAGAGACATCTTGGGCTACACCTACTTCATCTTCAAAGATTGCATTCATGCGGCCTCTTCCCTCTCACTTCTTTCAGGAGATGCGGTTTCTTCATTTTTTTTGGAGCTACTTCATTCTGGGGGGTGCTATGTGGTCTCTTCATTACTCTCTTCTCGGGGGCTAGGGTTTCCTTTAGGGTTGTGCATGCTTGCTTTTAGGGTTGTGCATGTACAAATGCAACAAAAGGCACCATCGCGTTCGCAGCGCCCAAAAACCCTTAGATCGCGCTAACGTTTTGCTCAAATCCAAGCAGTTGCAACAAAAGGAAAAAAAAAATTAGAGGCACGCAGATCTGTACATATATGAGCGCCTCGTTTTGCGTGCATTACCATATGGTGAATTTTACAGTACTAGGCGGATGCAGTGGTTGGTTACCCATGCATTTCAGTGAGATGGAGCACTTACCATATGGTGAGTTTTCTAAAGTTCTGTGGCATTGGGTTTGTTGTTGCATTATTATGATTCCGCCTGAGTCCTTCAGTGACTCTCATTTCGTTTCTTGTAAATAGAAGTATCTTTCCTTGCTTGTCGTATTCAGGTTCCAGTGTTCTTCTAGTGCTTCTTTGCAGCAAGTCATCTCATTGTAGGGGGGTTTTGTCCCACTGGGTTTTTCTTCTCTACCTAATTATTGCATTTGTACATGGGTACCTGATCAGGCCTTGTTGCCGAGACCCATTCATGCTTTCATGCATCTTTTCCTTAGTGTTTTAGCTACTTCCTAAGTTCATCTTAAGGGGGGGTGTTAGAGTAATAAGTTATTTCACTTAATTAATTACATCATATTGGTTAATTAATTCTCTTATTACTTTAGCTACTTAAGCTAAACTTAGGCACATTAATAATTAATTATTAAGTGTGCACACTAGGGTTTCCTTTAGGGTAGTGCATGCTTGCTGTTAAGACTGCAAAGTAGTCCCAATAACTGGTAGAGGTTTGGAGCGTAGGCCCTGATGGGGTTGAGGGTTGGCACCATTCATGGAAATTTGGGGGCAATGCCCCCAGCGGGGTTGAGGGGCAATGCCCTTTGTAGGGGTTTAGGGGCAACACCCCTAAAGGGGTTGAGAGGTAGCCCCCTTGTGGGGCTTTGGGAACAATGCCCCCACCGGAGTCAAGGGGCAACACCCCTCGTGGGGATCTGGGAGCAATGCTCCCACCACCAAGCAAAATTAAGACTTTTGAAACCACACAAACCTTCATGGTGCACGCCATTTTCACAATTTTATCTTCAAAAGCACTTTTTGCATTTTTAGTGTTTTTCTTATTATTTTTAGCCGCATGCAAGGTGTTGGTACTTGTAGGAGCATTGGGAACACCTAGGAGCACCTAGGGAGCGCCTCAGACGCCCCAAGTTCCTTATGGGTACGCAATCCACGTACCCGTAGGGAACCCAGAGCGCCCCTGGAGAGGGCATGAAAGCCCAATTAGGAGAACTCGGTAACATAGGAATACATATTAAATGAATAATTATGTAACACATAAAATTCTATCAATTGCAAAGGAAGAGAACATCACATTCAAATTATTGATGTCAAATTATACTGTTGAGCAGGAATATGAAAGGCCCAGGAGGTGTGGTAAAGGATGCAACAAGTTTTCCACTAAACATACAGAGAGGAGAGGCAAAGTAAATATCATAGTCAAAGGAGTGAGTATTTATTCTTGTACTTACAAACTGGTATATCCTTAATCAACTTGCATTATTTCAATGGTCTCACATTATGGTTTATACCAGGGATGAAAAACTCGTTGAGTAATCAACAGATGCGCAAATACTCACACACCATTAGTGGCAACGAGTAACTCACTTGAAAACTCTGTGCCATGGCATAGACAAAACGCACGGCGACTTTTTCGATCACTTGCAAAAATGGGTGATTTTCCCCTGCTAAACTAGCCATTAAATTTCACAGATAGGATGCAAAAAAGGTAAACACAATTTTTATTATGCATTGACCATTCTACACCACCACTGAGACGCGATGACTCGATTTAGGGCACAAAAAGTTGTGAGCTTGCAACAACGCCGAGGGCATAGATTTTCTAAGGTTTTTCCTTAAATTTTTTTATCAGACATCTAGATTTTGAATATTTAAGAGTTACGATTAGCAAGTG
Organism: Sequoia sempervirens; assembly: GCA_007258455.2. Classification (NCBI taxonomy): domain Eukaryota; kingdom Viridiplantae; phylum Streptophyta; class Pinopsida; order Cupressales; family Cupressaceae; genus Sequoia; species Sequoia sempervirens. The sequence continues at coordinate 28,568 of VDFB02367930.1, read as the reverse complement.
CCCAAAAGGAGTATTCTGGATTCTAAATATCTAAGTTACTATCATTTAAGTTAGAGTCAAAATGGACATGCCAGCTTAGTTTGATGGTGGCCTGACTCCACCTATCATACGAAACCCAATTATTCATTGTGGCAATCACTCCCATGGTCCTAACTAACCACTATTATTTTATCTATTGTAAAAAAAAGCATTGCAAGGCAATCAATTTTATTTTTTGTGGGATATAATTAGGATCTCATGCATACTAGTAAATGGGATGATGCTCTGTTTTAGTAAATCGGTTTAATAAAATCATGGCCTACTGAACATCTTCCAATCCTCATCTAGATATACATAGAGAAGTCAATTTATGACTTTCTTGGTCAGTTTCCTCATTTTCAATGCTATTTCGTTCCCCATTTCATAGGGGCAATATCAGTAAGTTGACGTTTTTGGTATTATGCTTGGACAGGCTTTTTGGTTGTGGAAACCTATAAGGTATTTTGTGACAATATCTTTATCTTCTATGTCTAATCTAAGGAACATGAATTGTCATTGAAACCATTTAATTTTTTTATCAAAATTCAATTTAACACCCAATTGGATAGAAATTTTTACACAACTCATCCTAACTAGCAATAATAAGATTTTTCTTCTTTCTAGAAGTAGCTAATAGGTTTCCAACCCAATTCATGTACCTCAAAATGACCAACAACTTTGACTTGGCAAAATGATCTTTCAATGGTTAAACGGAAACCTACAAAATGTCCCTAAAGATAGCTGCACTAAGGATAATATCATTATCTATAACAAAAAATAAAATCAGCAATAACCCCTCAATTAGTTTTACTAATTACTATTTTTTTTTTATCTTGCCTCTCTTTTGCTAGGTTTTCATTCACATTTTGCTAAAAGACTATGGCTTCTGCAAGTAAAAAGTGGTGGCAAACCAAGAGATCCTTGTTGTAAGCGCGAGGAGAGGTTATTTGCATCCATTGCACCAGGTCTATCAATGGTGGCATAAACCAACTCAAATACCACCTTGGACGAATCGCTTGCCGAGATGTTAGACCATGTGAAATGGCATCTTAAGAGGTTGAGAGGGAGGCCAAAGCACTCTTTGCAGCACTTGAGCAAAGGAATTAAAATAAAAGAACAACAAAGGCAATGGCAGCCCCATATGCAAATTTCAGGTCTACAGCGTCACAGAGAGACATGGGGGGCTCTTCTTCACTTGGGCCACAGATATAGGATCAAGAAGTGTGGGCAGCCACAGTTCTAGTTTTTTTTTTTCCACGTAATACTCTTGGTGCACAACTTGCATTGGAAGGTACTGCATGGAATAGAGGGTTGCAAAATGAGGCGAAGTTGGCATGTGTGAGATTTTAGTACTACAATAATAATTCATTCAATATTGCTTCTAATCCTTATTGGGAAGGGTTGATCAATGCATTGACCGTGACAGGTAAGGGGTGCAACCCCCAAGTCATCATGAGTTGAGTGGGCCATTATTGCAGAATGAGGTCCATAACACACACTGACTAGTGGAGGAACAAAGGAGAATTTGGGAAAAGAATGTCTGCACCATTATATCTGATGGGTGGATGGATGGCAAAAATAGGACACTCATCAACTTTTTCATGGCTTCAGGGAGACAACTTGTATTTCTAAAATGAATTGATGCCTGCAATAAAACAAAAAATGCAAAGACCTTGTGCAACATGTTGGATGAGGTGGTGATGGAAGTGGGGGTTCAAAATGTCATTCAAATTGTGACCAACAATGCAGCTGCATATGTGGCAGCCGGTAAACTTCTAATGGCGAGGCATTCGACATTATTTTTGAGCCCTTGTGTTGCCCACTGTCTTGACTTGCTCCTTCAGAGCATAGGGAAACTAAGTTGGGTGAAGAATGTGGTTGAAGATGGAAGGAAGATCACAAAGTACATCTACAACCACACATGTGTCCTAAGTCTCATGAGAGAGCACACTAATGGTAAGGATCTCGTGTGATCAAGAGTCACACACTTTGCCACCAATTTCCTCACCTTGTGAAGTATTTTAGCTACATTGCCCAACCTTAAGTGCATGTTTGTGAGCTATTTTACCGAGTTCTATTTTGCCCCCCGTACCCGTGTGGGTATGGTTTTGGTCTTGGTTCTTTATTGGTCCTTTGGGTTCGCCCAAGGTCCTTTCCAGGGAACCCGGAGTGCCTAGCAAGGACACTGGGCAAACCTGGGTCGAACCCTATCATGACCCTATTCTAAGCTAAAACCGACCACCATTTAATAAAGTTAAAATATTTGAAATCTGGCCAACTTCAATAATATATTGGAATTATAGGCAAAAATCAAATAAGACAAAAAAAAATATAAGACAAAGACAAAGTGCAGTGATTCATTATAAGGCAAGAAGCAGCTACAAGACAAAAGTTACTAAAGACAGAAATAAATATATTTTGACTCCTTAAGACTGCTGGTTAAGTAACAAAAGCAAATAAATACGATTACTAAATGACAGCGATGGAATTATAAAGGACAGCAATTTATTTTAGGGAATGAAAGTTGGCAATTAACAAGAGACATGCCCTTCTAATTGACATCTCTTCCCTAAAAGACATAACCTTCCAAATCAAAGGCCAATGGTATAAAGATGTGAGGAATGGAGAGCAAAGAAACGCATCGAACTGTTGGATATTCATACAGCATAATTAGCAGGTATCCAGTGCTCCTTGGGAACCTTGAATCAGGCTGTACAGGCTGCATAAATCAGTAACAAAAATCCAGTGTTCCACGGGGTTTTGGGGACGGGGACGGGGGGGCAGTAGGCGATGCGTTTCGGGGACGCGGGGACAGGGGGTCTAAGTTTGGGAGCGGTAGGGGGACGGCGGGGGGATGGCAGCAGGGGGTCGGTAGGGTGCTGAAATACATATAGTAATTGAAAAAATAGTTATAAAAAGATGTATAAGTATAAGAGTTATACATCTTGGAGACAACTAGGAGTCCCCTAGATGTCTTGAGGACACCCCAGCATCCTCAAAGTCCTAGCAACATCTTGGAGACAACGACATTGGTGGTGGGATGGTGGCGCTGGTGGTGGGCTGATGGGGGGACGTCCCCCCCAAGTCCCCAAGTCTCCGAGACGTCCCCCTCTAGGAAACGCGAGGATTTTTGGGGGGGACGTGTCCCCGTGGAACACTGCAAAAATCAGACACCCAACCAAGGAACCAATCGCATAAAGGCAAGGCCATATTCTGAAACAGTGATCTGCATTAAGGCATCCATTCATTCCATTTTGGTGTATGAACTTAGAGAATTAAATCAGAAACTGCACTTCTTTGATGCCACAATTCAATGACATCCTTAATCATATGGTTATAGTGTATTTGAGCAGAAATAGCAATAGTGTCATTATCAACTTTTAATTTTGAATTGATTCTCAATCCAGATTTCCATTACTGAATTTATAACAGAAATTAGATCATTGTTCTATCACAATATATATATATATATATATATATATCAAACTTTCATAAATAGAAGATAGATTTACTCATTTGACATATCTTGATATCCTAAGCACTAAATATAAAAGCAAAAATTTATCATAATTCTACAAGGGACATTACAAACCCAACCGAACCCAAGGAGACCCAAGGGTTCCCCCCAAAAAAAATAAAAACAAAAAATAAATAAATAAATAAATAAAACATTTTTTATGTAAGCTAACAAGAAACATGTAGGTAGTTGGTGCAGTAAAATGAAATGCCAGCTTTTTGGAGACATTGGGGATGGTTTGATTTTAAATGTATATGCATATGTATGTAATTGTGTATATGTATCATGTATGTATATATACATAATGATACATACATACATAAACAGGTAGGCAATTGGTGCAGTGACAGGAAATGCCAGCTTTATGGAGACATTGGGTATGGTTTGTTGTTAAATGTATTTGTATAAATATATCTATATGTATGTATTTATGTATGCATATATGTTATATGTGTATGTATATATACATATATGATACATACATACATAAACAGGTAGGAAATTGGTGCAGTAAGAGGAAATGCCAGCTTTTTGGAGAGATTGTGTATGGCTGCTTGTTAAATATATATGCATATGTATCTATTTGCGTATGCATGTATGTGTGTGTGTGTGTGTGTGTGTACATACATTCATATATTTATGTATGTATATATAATATATGTTATATGTGTATCATCATACCCGTACCTGTATCTATACCCAAACCCGAACCAGTAACTTAGTTTGTGAGTGAAAGATGGTTGGAAAGTCCTTATTGTAGGAAGGCTGAAGCAAAGAAGGTCGTGAAAACCATTTTTTATGATAGATTTGCCAAAGTAATGGAGGAGATCATCAATGTAAGTTTTCAAACTTAGATTGATGATTTATTTTTTTGTTTTCTAATATTACAACTTGCTCATTTTGTTAATTTTTTTATATTTTAGGTGTCAAAACCACTGGTTAGAGTTCTATGATTGGTGGATGGGGGTCAAAACCCCATGGGGTATCTATATGAGGCCATGTATAAGGCCAAAGAGGCAATTCAGCCTTTGTATACATCAAACAAGACCAAATATGAACCCATATGATGCATAATACATCGGAGGTGGAACCGACAACTCCACCAACATATACATGTTGCTGCCTATTATTTGAACCCCAATTTTTGTTTCTCCTAATTTCAAAGAAGCAGGGGTTCTTGTTGGCCTCAACACATGTATTGAGAGATTGGTTAGTGATGATGACCTCCGAGATCTCGTACTTGATGAGCTACACAGCTATAAGAAGGCTGAAGGGGCATTGTTTTCTTCCAATTTTTGCATTTGTAGGAGAGACACTCTACAGCCAAGTAACAAATTCATGTGTTTAATATTATTTTACCATTTATGTTAATTTTAAGTTTATTCAATCCTTATTAAGTTATAAATGGCAATTATTATCCTTGCAGATTTGTGGTGGGAAGATTATGGTGCCACAACGCCTAATCTTCAAAAGCTTTCCGTTCACATTTTATCTCAGCCTTGTAGCGCATCTGGTTGTGAGCGCAATTGAAGTGTCTTTGAGGCCATTCACATAAAGAAGCACAATAGGTTGACTCAAAAGCGCTTGAATGACCTTGTCTACGTGCAGTACAACCTTCGGTTGCATGACAAGAAAGTACAAGGGTAGAGTTCACATGAAGCACTTGACCTTGATGACATTGATCCATTCTCAGATTGGATTGCTGAGCCTGAAGAGGTTGATGTGGAACCATGGATAAGTGATGATGAGTTAGCTGAGATGGAGAGGGAGAGAGCTGAATGGGAAGTGGAAGTGGCAGCATATGAGGAGGTAGAAAGCGAGGTTGGTCAGCCAACAGAGGCAGTTTCCTCACATACATAGCTTGGTCTTATCACTATGGATGAGGTACCTATTGAGGCACCTGTTGAGGATACTATAGCTATACCATCCACTTCAGCAACACCCACACAGCGACAACAATAGCTTTTGAGTTTCAGTCGTACAAGAATTTATGATATACAATTTTCATTGATACCAAAACTTGAATTTAATATGTATTCAAAAGTTGAACTTGTTTTTGTTTAATATTTTGTCATTGATGTCAAAGGAACATTGTTTTTCTATGCTTGCTTTTCTAAAAAAGAGAATTGGAATGAAATATTAAGCTGCTGATTATTCATCAAATCTTCATTAGTTTTAAAATGACGTGTATTTGAGGTGCTTGCCTACTTGCTTGAGTTGCTTTCTTGCATGCTTGAGCGACCTGCTAGTTTGCTTGAGCTGGTTGCTTGTCTACATCAGCAGCTTGCTTGTGTGCTTTGTTAGATTTCCATATCAGCATTTTGTTTGCCAAACTTGAAGTGTATTTGCCATGTCATATCTCATGTCAGAATTTTGAATGGTCAAAGGTTGAGTACAATTTTGTAACGCCTATGCATAAATTCTAGCGATTCCTTTTAGTAGCAATGGCTTCAGGGATTTGTTGTTAGTTTTATGATCAGATTATATGCACAGAAAATTAATTCAAAAATCAGACACAGTACACAACAGATACCCTGGGAAAGCCCTCCTCTTGAGGGAGAAAAACCCAGCAACAATATATCACTTATATATTATTCAAGAATCAACACTTCTTGTACAATAAGGCCGAACTCAAGGCCAAGTAAGAGCGCCAACTCCAGATGCAAAATACAGATTCCAATCTGCTCAAAATCTGTTCTTGAAAGAACTTCGATCTGCTCTTGAAGGAAATTGCACTTAGAGAAAATCGCAATCTGCTCAAGATATAATTCGCACTTGAATATAGAATGAATATCGAACTTGCTTGATGATCACAATGAGAGGACCGATCCATATATATACATTATGAAGGGACGCCACCTTTTTAATACAAGTCGGCTAGAACAAGGATATAATATTATTCAAAGAGACGCATCCAATAAAAGGTAAGTCGTCCTCATAGTAACTCGAGCCTCTTGAAATCGCAATACACCATGAGGAGATGTCGGCCTTGATGGAATGTCTTTTTCAAATACACAAACATTAAATGATATTTAATTAGAGACATGACTCTTCAAGAGTCTCATGTCGGCCAAGACAAGGAATACAATAAATACAATTCAATAGCTAAAGGCTATATTAGAATTGTCTCAATCGGATCTGGAAGAAGTCGACCAAAGCTGCTATAATCGTCAACACTCCCTCTCAGCTAGGGAGAGTACTTCCAGCTACACAAGACATATCACCTCATCGTGATATTAGATATCACCTCATAGTGATATTAGATATCACCTCAACATGATATCAACCATAATGGCTACAACCATACTATGGTGTGTACAAGTGTTCATCACTTACGTGATATTGTCACCTCAACATGACTTTCACAAGTACAAGATGTGTCATGAAGTCACACACATGACATCCACCATGACTCAGCTCAGAGGGTGGAAACAAGGGCTTTCACCTCAAATCTCAAAGAGAAATGCATTAACAAGGGCTTGCACCTCAAATTCCTCCGTCTCAGAGAAAAATGCATTAACAAGGGATTTCACCTCGAACTTCTCTCACAAAGAACTCATTAAACAAGGCTCACTGATACCGAGACTCTTTCTCAGTCAAGGCTGGATTCTCCACCATACCAAGCTTATCTCAAAAGTACACAAACTTTATCCTGGAGAGAGGCTTGGTGAGAATGTCTGTCATCTGCTCATCAGTGCTGATATACCTCAACTGTATAGCCTTCCGTAGTACCATATCTCTAATATAGTGGTACTTGATCTCAACATGCTTAGTTCTGTCATGGAACACAGGATTGACAGAAAGCTTCACGCAACTCCGATTATCACAATAAATGATAGTAGGCTCCATTGATTGTCCAAACAATCCTGCAAGGAGCTTACGAAGCCACACTACTTCCCGAGCTGCCATACAAGCTGCAATGTATTTTGCCTCTGCTGTACTCAATGCCACAGATGATTGCTTCCTGCTGCACCAGGATATCATAGGAGAACCTAAACTGAAGCAACAACCAAAGGTACTCTTCCGATATGAAACACATCCTGCCCAATCAAAATCAGTATAACCATGTAACTCCAAGTCAGCATCTAAAGTATATCTCAACCCATATCCAACTATGCCACGCAAGTATCTCAGGATATGTTTAGCTGCAACAAGATGTATTTGTCTCAGTTCACACATGAACTGGCTAAGTGCACTCACCGCATAACAAATATCAGGTCTAGTGTTAACTAGATACATCAATGACCCAATCAGTTGTCTGTACAGTATAGGATCCACTAAGTCTGAACTAGCTGCAGCCTCCTTCAATTTATGTAGGTTGGTCTCCATGGGTGTAGACATGGATTTGCAATCCATCATACCAAACCTCTTAAGTACATCAATGGTGTACTTCTCTTAAATCATAATCATCTCATTTGGTTTCTGCCAAACTTCTAAGCCAAGGAAGTAATGCATGAGCCCAAGGTCCTTCATCTCAAATTCAGAAGCCAACTCCTTCTTACACTTGAGAATCAGGTGATCTTCTCCAGTAAGGATCAAATCATCAACATATAAAACCAAAATCAATGCATCACCATCAATTTCTTTGAAGTATAGGTTAGAGTCAACATCATTCTTCAAAAAGCCCAAACTTGATAGGTAATGATCAATCCTTTCGTACCATGCACAAGGAGCCTGCTTAAGACCATACAAGGCCTTCCTCAGCTTGCAAACATGAGACTCTTTTTCATGTACCTCGAACCCATCAGGTTGCTCGATGTAAACTTCTTCCTCTATCACACCATTTAGAAAAGTTGTCTTCACATCCATTTGACGAATCTTCCATCCTCTAGATGCAGTAATGGCAATGATGGTTCTGACAGAAGTGTAGCAAGCAACAGGAGCAAATGTTTCTTCATAATCAATTCCCTCTTTCTGTGAAAAACCACGAGCCACAAATCTTGCCTTGTACTTCTCTATGCTCCCATCAGCTGCATGCTTAATCTTGAAGAGCCATTTCGAAGATACCACAGATTTGCCTTCGGGTCTAGGAACAATGTCCCAAACATCATTCTTGAGAATTGATTGGTACTCCTCTGTCATAGCATCTGTCCAAACTTGTTGACTGGAAGCTTCCTCCACACTAGAAGGCTCAAACTCAATAATCTGACTCATCAAGGCAACATAACTGGAGAACTTATGTGGCCTTTTACTTTCTCTAAATGTTCCTCTAGGAGCTGCAAATCTCTCAGCCTCTTGCATAGTTTGTCTAGCCCAAAGAGGTCTCTTTCTTCTAAGCACAATATCGGTAGGCCCATCAGTAGGTTCCAAGGGCTCAACTTGATCAACATCTTCCTTTGGTTTGTAAGTCTCCCTCTGAATCTCAGGAGTATGGTCAACTTCCATATCCTGAGGAGACTCTTCATTATCGATCTCCATATGAATGCCCCTGGATCTCCTGAATGCAACATCTTCCTTGAATGTGACATCCCTACTGATCTCGATCAACTTCTGTCCTAGAATGTATATCTTGTAGGCTTTTGATGTCTCACTGTAGCCCACAAATATTCCCTTCTTGCCAGAAGGCTCCAGCTTGGTTCTCTTTTCCTTCGGAACATGAACATAGACAGGACATCCAAAGATCCTCAAATGACTGACTTTAGGCTTCTTCCCTGTGAAGGCTTCTTCCGAAGTCATATTCTCCAAGACCTTGTGAGGACTTATGTTCTAAACATACACAGCCGTCCTAGAAGCTTCTACCCATAAGAAAGTTTGCAAGTCTTGATCATGGATCATGGCCTTCGTTGCTTCCACGATTGTCCTATTCTTCCTTTCTGCAACACCATTCTGTTGAGGATTATAGGGAACGCAGAACTCCCTCTTAATCCCTGCATCAATACAAAAATCTCGAAAGCAACTAGAGGTGTATTCTCCTCCATTGTCAGATCTGAGGACCTTAATTCTTTTACCGGAAAGATTCTCTACCAAAGCTTTGAACTCTTTAAACCTTCCTAACACTTCCTCAGATTCTTTAGATTTCAAAAAATAAATCCAAGTCTTCCTAGAGTGGTCATCAATAAACAAAACATAATACAAGAATCCACTCGAAGACGGAACAGACATAAGTCCACACAAATCAGAATGAATAAGGTCTAAAATATACTTAGATCTATTTTCTCTACTATGGAAAGGGGCTTTTGAATTCTTACCCATAGCACATCCCTTGCAGGTTCCTTCATGCTCCTAATTGAACTTGGGAAGTCTCGTGACCATCTTCTCCATGATAGGTAAGGCATGAAAGTGGAGGTGTGCCAATCTTCGATGCCATAGGTCACATAGGTTTGAGGAATCATGAACAAGAGATTGAAGAGGACGCGTACATAGCCTATAGAGGCTTTCATGTCTAACACCAATCACTTAAGCTTCCTTGAAACTGGAATTCTCCATCCACACAAGAACTTTGCCTTTGGAGAAGGCAACTTGATATCCTTCATCTTCTAGGGCTGAAATAGAAATAAGATTGCACTTGATTCCTGGGACATATAGAACATCTCTCAACTGAAGTGTAATGCCGGAATCCAAATGAAGAGCAAAGGTTCCAATTCCTTTCACGGAATAGCCAGCATCATCTCCAATAATAACTTGCTCGGAAAACTCTTTCTCCTCCAAACTTGATAAGTGCACCTTGAATCTAGTGATGTGTCGAGAAGCACCACTGTCGATCAGCCAAGTACTGGTATCCGTAGGTACATTGCTTGATAGAGCTAAATAAAACAAGTATTCACATGAATCCTTCTACGGAGAGGCATCATCAATGTCTGCAACTATGGCTTGTTGCTTAGGTCTAGTTGGACAATGCTTGGCAAAGTGCCCAAACTTATCACACCTAAAGCATTGAATCTTGGACATGTCTCTCTTCTTCTTGAAGGGAGGTGTATCATCATTTCCCTTATCTCGATTCCTCTTGAAGAATCCTTTCCTACCATCTTTTCCTTTCTTCTTTGAAGCATGGGAGGCGAGAACATGAATGTCTTCATTCTTTGAACTTTGACCAACGCCTCTTGCCAACAACCTTGATTCTTCTTGAATACAATCTGATCTTAGGCAATCAAACTTAGGCAATTTTGATCTTGCACTGATTCCCTGAATGTAGGATTCCCAAGACAAAGGTAGACCATAGAGAGCAAGCATAGTCAAGTCTTTGTCATCAACCATATGCCCAATTATCGAGAGCTGATCTCTCAAATCTAAAATCCTCATGAAGTATGCAATCACTGATTCTCCTTTTTCCATCTTCACATGGTGTAGTTGTTGCTTCAGTGCAAGTACTCGGCTGGTATTGTTGATTTTGTACATTTCTTCCAATGTTTTGAACATATCTCTTGCTGTCTTCAACTTAGAGACGATAGGAACAATGTGATCCTTAACGGAATCAACCAATATCTTCATTGCCTTAATATCTTTCTTCACCCACTGCAACTTCGCTTCTTCCTCCTCAGGTTCAGGAACACTAGACTCCACAAACTCACCCAAGTCATTTTCACGCAAGGTAAGCATGATCCTAAATCTCCATGATGTGAAGTTTGATGCTCCCTCGAGTCTATCCTCAATCTTCAAACCATTCACCATCTTCACTAATGAGAAAAATAAACAAAGAAGAGAATGGAGTATCGCTGTATAGAACCAAATCTGATCACGATCCCTCTCAAACCCGCTCTGATACCATGTTAGTTTTGTGATCAGATTATATGCACAGAAAATTAATTCAAAAATCAGACACAGGACACAACAAATACCCTGGGAAAACCCTCCTCTTAAGGGAGAAAAACCCAGCAACAATATATCACTTATATATTATTTAAGAATCGACACTTCTTGTACAATAAGGCCGAACTCAAGGCCAAGTAAGAGCGCCAACTCCAGATGCAAAATACAGATTCCAATCTGCTCAAAATCTGCTCTTGAAAGAACTTCGATCTGCTCTTGAAGGAAATCGCACTTAGAGAAAATTGCAATCTGCTCAAGATATAATTCGCACTTGAATATAGAATGAATATCGAACTTGCTTGATGATCACAATGAGAAGACCGATCCATATATATACATTATGAAGGGACGCCACCTTTTTAATACAAGTCGGCTAGAACAAGGATATAATATTATTCAAAGAGACGCATCCAATAAAAGGTAAGTCGTCCTCATAGTAACTCAAGCCTCTTGAAATCAAAAATACACCAAGAGGAGATGTCGGCCTTGATGGAATGTCTTTTTCAAATACACAAACATTAAATGATATTTAATTAGAGACGTGACTCTTCAAGAGTCTCATGTCGGCCAAGACAAGGAATACAATAAATACAATTCAATAGCTGAAGGCTATATTAGAATTGTCTCAATCGTATCTGGAAGAAGTCGACCAAAGCTGCTATAATCATCAACATTTGTGATATCAAGCGACTTCTTGGCATAAGTAAATTTACTTATTCTAAGATTCCTCTTGTGGTGGTTGATGACTTCTTATTTCAGCATATTCTTTTTGTTGTGGAACGGCTTAATGAATTTTTTTTAAGTGAGGATGGCTAATTTCTATGACTTCAAATTGAGGGCGACTTAATTTTATTATTGGTATATCTTACTATGAGACGGCTTCAAGAATATTTGAGGTGCTCTAGCAGACGTCTCTTTTGGCATCAAAGGTTTTTTTATTGAGATTCATTCAGACCTATCGTGGTTATTTTAAAATGTATTTTCTTCTCAGAATATCGTTCAACTTATGGCAGTGTTGGTTTTCTTTCTGCATCGATAATTTTTAGAGACTTTATTTCCCTGACATCGACATATGCATTCAAGTGTGGGTCGGCAATAGTTTGTTTTTTTGCCTTCAACGACATGATTAAACTCTTGTGCTATCACTACTATATTCATATATGGTGAGGATGTGCTCAGAAGTAGAAGTTATGTGCTGGTGTTTTTAAATAACAGGTCTCTGTGGCAGCTTTTTTTTTTCCTGACACCTTGGTCAACATGTGTTTATGAGCGCGACACTATTGAAGGTCATTCATATGATGCACAAGCTATGCGTTTGGATGAAATTAATGTGTAATGAATTCTGAAGTCGACTTTTCTATCTTTTATCGGGTTATTGAAGAAAAGTTTTTTTATGGAGCAATGGTTTAAGTCTTTGTTGTAGATGATGTGAATGCTGAAAATGGGAGGCGTGATCCTAAGTTTTTTTTTTTTTTGAACATTGTTTTTAATTTCTGAGCAGAGGACATGAATTTCTAAAGGTTTCATAGGTTGTGTAAGAGATTGCTTCTTCATTCCCATTTGACCTTTCGGGTTGTTTAAGGAATGAGCAATTATCATTTTATGTCTACATTCAGTCCATGAAAAAGACTGTCTTGCATGAGAGATGTTTTATAAGAGGCTAAACAATATTGAAAAAAGTGTGCTGATGACGCTGGCTGTGCTTTTTGCTCTGTTACATAAGTTTATTCCTCTCTAGTAAACATGTTGTTCATAGGATTCATATATGTTTGAAATCTTTAATATCTTTTGTTTATGCCAATCGTGAAGAAGACTTGGAGCTGCTATCTCTGTCTAGAGTTTAGAAATGAAGGAAGTCATAATTGGTGTTACTCTCTGCAGCATTCTTCGAAAGTAGTTTTATAAAGGACAGAAGTATCTAAAGGAGTTGTGAGTTCAGGCTATTCGAAGGCAAATTTGTATTGGAATGCATTATACCAGAATTGTGAAAAGTTTCTGAGAGTTGATGCTCTTATTCAAGTTGGTGTTTCATCCTTCTTGAGTTGGTGCTTCAGATAATCGGAGTTGGTGCTTCGAAGAGGGTTGGTGCTCACTTATGTAATCTGGGTTAGTGCCCGTTTGGTTAATGAAAGCTATTGATCTGTCATGGTTTTTTACTTGAAAGGGTTTTCCACGTGAAAAATTAATGTTCGACTTGTTCTTTACTGCTCTTGCTGTTTTAATTTCAGTTTCATATGGTTTTAAGTTTTAAAAAGTTGTAATTCACCACCTCCTCCCCTCCCCCCCCTCTCAGTATTTCCTATGTGCTCTTCAATTTTTTGGTCTATGATATGTATTAAACTCTAATTTTGATTTATATATGATGAAATCTGTAATATGTTCTACAAATTCAGTTTATATGTGTGTTTTTGAAGAATATTTTAAAAAATTGTGTATTTTCAAATGTTTGATAAATTTGCCTAGTTATTGCTGAGTTTTCCCCCGATTTTTCGATGAGTCCCGAATTTTTAAAATATTTGGGCCTGCCGAATTATTGCCGAGTCCAAGTTTTTCTATGGTCAACTTTATACTGCCATAGTACTTAATAATAAACTCAGCTAACATCACTTTGGATGTCTATCTGAGATAATCATCTTGAAAATTATCATTGCCATGGCACTTACAGAATCAACTTCAATTCTATTGAGTCCACATATTGCTCACTCTAATCCTCGACTAAAGAGTTCAATTTCTTTCTAGCTTTACATGTTTCTAAGTAAATCTTCCAACCTTCCTTTCTTTCTTAGGAGGGAGATACCTTTGTCATTCAATTTCAATTAATCTATCTTGATTACCAATGGACATTACTATTAATTATTTATTTCTTCCTCTATTTTTCACAGCTAGTCAAGAAGAAGATGATTTAAAATCCAATAGTTCAATTGTAATACTAATTTGTAATACAGATAGTTGATGAGTTTCATTCCTTCAATATTTCAAACTGTTTACCAAATATTACGTGTCTACTTATAATGCATCCATATTTGAGTAGAGTTAGAGCCCATGCAACAGACATTATTTTTTCTACAGAAACATTTGACAATAACACAGCTTTTTCTATGGAACTATTTAACTATAACACAACTTAACAATAGCTTATATCACACAGCCTGATATACCAGCTCAACTAACTCAGATTCCTAATCATGAACCATTTAAGAATAAAACATCTCAACAATATATACTATCATACACTTAGAAAAACTGGCTAGCCTAGTTAGATTATGCATTTGGACATTAAAGATTGGAATATGAAAGAATATAAATATATCAACTGGATTTTAGTCTATAACTCGGGTAAAAGATCCATACAATGAGTTGAGGTTAAAATTTCAAATTACTCAATGTCATGTTACCTGCAAAGTGGAGGCAACAAAATTATAACTCAAATTCCATGATGTTATCTGAAGCTCCCTCTCAATATGTGATGCAGCAGCAAGTGCAATAGCTTCGTCTGGAAGTTGATTCATAGCCGAAGCAAGACCAGATGCCATAGTGAGTTTGTTGATTCCAAGGCGTTTAAGATGATGCAAACCAGCTTGCATGCTCTCATACGCACACACCTAAAAAAGGATAATGTTCAAGAAAAAACTGTTTACAAATGAACAATTGAAAAATCAACAATGAGAAAACTAAATAAAGACTACAGAACATTTTATAAACACTATATTTTATACTTAATGAAACTTATAGAAAGTTAATAAATTTTAACTACCATAGAGAAAGTAATGAAAGCGAACCTACCCTAATAAAATTCCTTTCATATCTTTATGAAGATCCTAATTCACAGGTATAAAATTGATGTTGCACTGGGACCTACACAGTCACTGTGATGTCTCCATGCAGGTCTCTTTCTATATGGTATATTCTTTTGAAGGTTGTTGCATCATCATCAAGAAGACTTGTAAAGGAAAGCACTTACATCATCTACAAACCAAGTCGTGAAGGAGAGCACTTGTGTGATAAGCATTAGATCATCACAAAGCAGAGGTCTGAAGGAAAGTGCATTCATAATCCAGTCTATGTGAAGACAATATCATCTTTTGAAGATTTTGGAGGTTGGGGCCTATCAAAAGAAGAAATTGGTGTCTCTCGCTAAGTTAGTGCTCAGTGACAATGGGTCGGTGCCTACAAAGAAGATCTATCTATATATATATATATATGGAATACTTTGCTGTGGTTTTCTCCCACAAGGGTTTCCACATAATTCGTGTGTTTGTCCTATTTTCTTAATTGCTAGATCTTGCATGTGTGCTATTGCTAAGGTTAATTAAGTTTTGAAAATTAAAGGATTGTTGTTATAACCATAAATTCCATCATAAAGCTTACATTTAATCACCTTTGATTTCAACTCTAACCATTTGAATATTACACTCCTGGCAACTGAAAGCAATACTTATGTGCATAGTAACATTCAATTTACACAGCATGGTATAAGTATGAACTGAATTCCTTAGGTTTAAGATGGGAAAATCTTGGCAAAAACTTAGGAAATAAAAATATAATGTACTAGTTGTAAAAAGAGAGAAAAATAACTAATTTTGTTATTTCAAATCAAATATAAAGTGTATAGATGAAAAATGACATTATACATTCTCAAAAAATGCTAACAATAGACATAGCAATCATATAAGTTTGCAATAAACCAGCTCTCATGCTACTAGCCCATTCTTTTTCTGAAAATTTGCAATTTTTTTAGTCAAGAAACCACTTTTTGAGTTAGGATTAGGGTTTTCTATTGTAGCAATTTTTTTCTGATTTTTTCCCAGATCCTAACCTAAATTCTTCCTCATTTTCTGAAAAAATATTTATCTTTTAATTTGCCAATTTATTCCTGAGGAAGATTTTTTCTGCTTTGCTTACTATAAAAAATTGTGTGGAACTTTAGAAAGCCCCATTTCACTTTCATCTGAGAGGGTTTATGCAAAAAACATACCATAGAAGGAGATCTGAGAAACTGTTTTTGCATTGCAATTAATTGCAATAAATCAGTAATCACAGATTAATCAGCTGGATAAAAAAAATTAAGCAATTTTTTTATTTTAAATCACACTGAAAGAATTTAACTGTTTTAACCAGCAAAAAAATTGCAATTTTCTGATAAATAATGGTTTTTTTTGGACTTTTCCAGTAAATTACTAAATTGCAATGTTCTGGCATAAAATAATTGTAGTTTCCTGATATTTGTTGCTGGTCATTTCTCTAACATCAATCAATCTAATATTTTTCCTGCTTATCAGTCTCTTTCTTTTTGGAGAACAATTAGGTACAATAGTTGCAGTATTTTTCCCGCATTCAAGTAAGCAGTCAAGCATTGTAACTAATCAGACCAACTCTCAGGCTGCTTCAAATCTTGCACCAAGATAGGGTTAGCCTTTTGTTAATTATTACTAGTAGCATTTCCTAAACCCTAAAACTCGAAAAACTTTCAAGGTTTGAGGTTAGGATTAGGATTTTTTTTTTTTTTTGCAGTAGTAGTAGTATCACTTAACCCAAACACTATAACCTGAATTTTTTGAGTGTTTAGGGTCGGGGTTAAGAGATTTTTATTATTTTAATATGCCCTAGCCCTAATCACAACCCTTGTATCATTTCCATGGTTTAAAGTTAGGGAATTTTTATGTTTTCATACTCCCCCTAACCATAACTGTCAACGTTGAATATATATTTGTCTCTCTTTTGGTGATCTATCATTATTACCTAAGCTAGATTCCTAATAAAGGGTTCAGCAAAGTGAGGGGTGATAATACTGCAAGGACCAATACCCAAGACTCAAAAGACATGGCATATTGAGAGGATTGTTCTTCCGTACCATTTCTCTTTCACATACCTTTGGGTATATAGCGAGGTGTGCTATATTGGGCAGCTTGGCTTATCGAAGAAAAAAGCATATCAAAAGGCAAGAGTAACAAGGTTTGAGCAATATATGTTTTCTGAGAGTGATACAAGAGAACCTGCAAACATTTGAAACCCTAAACCACGAACCTTTTTGCAAATTAGGTCATCATGTCATGTGGTAGAGACTTTAAGTGGATGTATTGTCAAGTAATCCCTAATACAAAGTAAAATTCAATTTTTGAAGCCTTGAATGCAATGGAAGCAATTATCACATGAAACAGCATTTTGTAAAGGTGTTATTCCTTGATGTGAAGGCTTACAATTAGTGCCCTCTAGATGTTGTTGGAAATATTGTCATTGACGTCAAAGGGGCATGGATTGTTTGTCATTGATGTCATTAGCAGATTGAAGATATGTTAAAGTGACGTCTCCATTCAAGAAAATTGATTAAGGATAAAAACAATGATAAAGACAAAAGACCAAGGTTGACTCCTCTAAGGGCAATTGTTAAAATTAAATTAAAGATTTGAACTTGGTGCTTAAATTTTGAAGATCTGAAATTAAATTGTGTGAAACGCCTCATTGAAGAATTTGAAATTAAAATAAATAAAATATTTATTATACATGGGCCGACCCATGCCTTGGTAAGCGCCATCTTGGAGAAAGCAAATTAAAGATAATTAAATTAAATTTGTTTTATGTGAGACCAACCTTTGTAAAGAATCACCTCTCTTGTGAAAAGCCATGAAGAAGGTATTTAAAGACAAAGTGGAAGGTTCAAAAATAAGTAAGCATTGAATATTATTTGAATTTTGAGCAAATTTAAAGCAAACCATAAGGGCAGAAAGTATGAAAAACATTTCTGATTCTTATTAAAGAACATATGCAGATCTATATGAGATATGTGTGAAAGTTTATTTGAAGAACATGAGCAGCTTCTATGAAGTGTTTATGATCAAATTTATGGAGCATTTTTTATCATATATACAAAGTTTTCATGAGCAGATCTGAGTTTACTACAGCATATATTAAGGTAGAAATATATGTGAAGAAGTTGAGATCAAATTTGTAAGTGAAATTAGAGCAGACCTTCAGGCAGAATTATGAAAAAAAGTTTAGCATTATTTAAGAGAAAAGTTGCAATGGAAGGTTGTTGCATCATCATCAAGAAGACTTGTGAAGGAAAGCACTTACATCATCTACAAACCAGGTCGTGAAAGAAAGCACTTTTGTGATAATCATTAGATCATCCAAAAGCAGAGGTTTGAAGGAAAGTGCATTCATAATCCAATCTATGTGAAGACAATATCATCTTTTGAAGATTTTGGAGGTTGGTGCCTATCAAAAGAGATTCGTGTCTCTTGCTAAGTTGGTGCTCAGTAATAGTGGGTTGGTGCCTACACAAGAAGACTTGTAAAAGAAGTAGGTTGGTGCCTACAAAGAAAATATATATAATCTATTAATAATTGTAATTAACAAATTGCAAGATATAAGGCTTCACTTTTTCTTACTTGGTGTTTGGGTGTCTCTTCCTCATATAGCTAAATGCAAAGAAAACAACCTCCCCCTAGCTGCCTTATAATTTTG
The DNA here is from genome assembly GCA_007258455.2 of Sequoia sempervirens. Taxonomy (NCBI): domain Eukaryota; kingdom Viridiplantae; phylum Streptophyta; class Pinopsida; order Cupressales; family Cupressaceae; genus Sequoia; species Sequoia sempervirens. Next base: position 9,823 of record VDFB02367930.1, on the reverse strand, counting down.
CAACTCTGAAATGATGAGATCTCCCACCTCATTTGTAGATGTCATCTTCTCAATACATGTGGATAGGCCCTCCATAACCTCCCCATTAAATATCCGTGAAACCATTAGAGAAGAAGAACTAGGGGTTGAGATAGTACCCCACTGCATGAATGGGTTGATCTCACCAGATCAGTTTTGCCTATGTCCTCCAAAAGAATGTCAAGGCAATGAGCTGCACAAGGGGTCCAAATAAGTGTTTCATGCCTCTCTTGAAGCAATCTTCCAGCCACCACATATGTTGTTGCATTGTTAGTAACAAGTTGGACAACATTTTCTATGCACGCCTCTAAAAAACCTCCTCCATCATCAAGCTCAATTTTTTCGCATTATTTATTATGTTGGAGGCATCAATTGACTTTAGAAAAACCAACTCATCATTTGAAGCCACAAAAAAAAATTATGAGTGCAATTCTTTCCATCTGTCCACCCATCTAAAAGAATTGTGCATCCATATTTTCACCATTGCCTCTTTCCATCTTACACAATTTGTTTTGCATCTACAATAGCATGTTTGAGCAACTTGCCACTTAAATCTTTTGGAGAGGGGACCTCGTACCCTTTCCCTGCAACTATCAATGTTGTCACCAAACACTCCCAATATGGACTCCTTGCCACATTGAAGGGAAGGTTGTTATAATACCAAAAATTTGCACAAGCCTTGTCAACTTCTTTGTGCACCTCCCTATTCCTATAAAATCTGGACCGTAGCTATTTATGCCTAGGATATATATACCTATTTATGCCTAGGATATCACCTAGGCCAACTTAGACACACCTATATAAGACCTAGGCCGACCCAACCAACTAAATAACAATATACTAATGATAATATGACTTAATTAAGAGTTAAGATAGCCACAAGCCGACTATTCATAACTATATGCACTATGGAAGTAAGGGCATAACATGCCCCCCACCTTTACAAAAGCGTTGTCCTCAACACTGAACACTTGTGGTAGTTTCTTCATATAATCTTCATCATCCCATGTGGTAACTTCAACTAGAAAATATTTCCTTATAATGAGGTATAACTTGGAACTGTTGATGTCCCCAACTTCTTCATACGTGTCTGGAAAATTAACTTCAGCTCCAAGATGTGTCTTCCCTTTGCATCAAGCTCTTGATGGTAATGAATATGTTCTTCCATTACTTGAACCTTTTGATGTGGCATAGAGGAAGAGGTGAGGAATAGTACATGGTACCTTTGCATTGGTTGAATAGGTTGATTAAGAACTTCTTCTTCTTTCACTTCTTCTTCATTGTCTTTGTCTTTTTCTTTTGTTTCTTCTTCTTCTTCTTCTACTTCTTCTGGTTTGTCTTCTGCTTCTTCTTCTTCTTCTAATACTACTACTACTACTTCTTCATATGCTTCTTCTTCTTCTTCTTCTTCTTTTGCTTCTACTTCCTCTTCTTCTTCTTCTTTTGGTTCTTTGCTGCTTGAGGACTCCTTTCTTGGTTCATTCATAAAGGCACTTAACATGCTTCGTATGTCGGATATATCTCCTCTTAGGTCACACATATCCATCTTCATTGAGGAAATGTCTTCCTTGACCTTACTAATTTCCTCATAAGGATTAATATCCTCTATTGTTACCCAATCCTTACCAAGAGTCTTCCCCGATGTGACAACATTCTTTTTGCCCCTTGTTGCAAGCCCTGTCATGATGGGAGCCAATAATTTTGAAATAAATCACACAAATGAAACTTAAATTCTCTGAAATTTTTATGTAACTTATTAGGGCCAAAATAACTCTTACCTAGAAAAAATTCCAAGAAATAAGCATATTTGCAGCCTTGAGAGTGATATTTCTCAAAACTTTAATTTTTCAATAACTTGCTTATTTCTGCTCCAATTCCTCCAAATTTTTTACTGTAATCTCCTTTAGTATTTCTTCAAACACCCAATAAAAATCAAGTTCCAATTCGACAAGATGTGCGAGATATGCAAATTCCAAAAAAAATGTGTAGAAACCTTGATTCTGCAATAATTCGCTCAATTCTGCTCCAATTCTTCTAAAATCTAGGCTGTAGCTTCTTTAATATGTTCTTCGAAAACCCTTTAAAAATAAGAAAGAAATTTTCCAAAATATGAAAGATATGCTCTTTCCAAAATCGCCTCCAATATTGAGAAAAAACCTTACCTCTACAGTGCCAAGATCGTGCTCTAATACCACTTGTTATGAAATAACTTGCACAATAGAAGAATATGATATGAAATATGCTGCAAATACTTGATAATAACTGAGAATAACAAGCCACTTCGAGGGGGAAAACCTCCAAATACCTCTAATGAGAACACACTTCACAACTTGATGATGAAATAAGACTCACAACCTCCTATATATACCTATTTATGCCTAGGATATCACCTAGGCCGACTTAGACACACCTATATAAGACCTAGGCCGACCCAGCCAACTAAATAACAATATACTAATGATAATATGACTTAATTAAGAGTTAAGATAGCCACAAGCCGACTATTCATAACTATATGCACTATGGAAGTAAGGGCATAACACAATATGTCTAGGAGCTTAGAGGATCCCAATTGTCATATATCCTAGCTTAAGTGTCTTCTTAGTCTTTAGACCATGGGTATACCCCTAAAATCTACAAATGAGTGTTTTCTCCGTTAGACTATTAGAGGCCATGTATTACTTGCAATTGAAAGTGTATCTTAGTGTAATGTCCCCATTTTTACGACATCCTCTTTCAGCTAGGTTGATTCAGGCACACTTACTATTTTTAGTAAGTGTTATCTTTACCGGGGGGTCTGACACGGTGCTTCAGTCCTTGGTGAGCCTTTTCGAGCGTTTCAGCTTCTCACCGGTTCAAGCTTCAGGGCATTATTTACTATTTTTAGGACTTACTAAAAATAGTAAGTCAATTAGGGTTGACCGGACTTGGTCAGGATGGTCTCAGTCAACACAAGGTTACTAAGGTTGAATCATTCAAAACTTTGAATAATGTTTCGAAAAGGAGCTTTAATAAAGTAACTTTATATTATGCTATTGAGAGTCATGAAGGGGACCTTTTTGTACCTTGGCGCCTAGTTCAATGACTTAAAGTCATTTTAATGAGCTTAGAAAATATTAAATATTGCAAAAAGGGGGATAGATGCCTAAGTGGAAAAAGATGTTATTTTTATTTAAAAAGCTAATGTTTGTTGATGTTTATGGCAGCGTCGGTCACATCTTCCAGCCCAGATCGCATAAGGAGAACAATTAAATTGTAGCCTATCGGCTATTTAATTGTTGAGAACGATTTTATGATTGGCCACGTCATTTGATAAATGATGGTTAATATTTATTTAATGTGAAATGGCACAATTATCTTAGAGGCGCAATTCTTTATGGAGGCCGACTTCTTATTTGTAAAAGACATGCCTCTTGTATGAGGCCGACATGTTGTTTCTTGAAAGGTCGCATCTTCTCCATCACCTTGTATATATAGTCGATGTCCTTCATTGTTTCATCATTGTATCATTCCATTCTTCATCTCAAGTGTGAGTTCTTCATCAAAGGCAGATCAACATAGTAGAAGGCTGAGATATCATTAGCGAATCACATTATTGTGTTTCTGTGTTGCATCATACTTTGGTGCTTATATTCAAGCCTTCATATCAGCCTCTTGTAAGGAGATAATTGTTGTTGAGATTCAATATATAAGTGATATATTGTTGTTGGGTTTTTCTCCCTCAAGTGGAGGGTTTTCCCAGGGTATCTGTTGTGTTTTGTGTTGATTATTTTTTAATTAAATTTTGTGTCTCTAATCTGATCATAAAACTAACATGGTATCAAAGCGGGTTTGAAGAAGATCTTGATCAGATTTTTTATTACAGCGATACTCTTTATTCTCTTTCTCATTGTTGTCTATCTCTATCTCTTCGTCAAGATGGTGAACAGTCTTAAGATTGAGGATAGACTCGAGGGAGCATCAAATTTCACTTCATGGAGATTCAAAATTATGCTCACCTTGGAGGAAAACGAATTGGTTGAGTTTGTGGAGAGCAAAGTTCCCGAGCCTACGGATGAGGAAGAGAAGGTTTAGTGGAAGAAGAAAGATATCAAGGCGAAGAAGATGTTAGTTGATTCCGTAAAGGATCATATTGTTCCTATTGTCTCCAAGTTGAAGATGGCAAGAGATATGTTTAAAACTTTGGAGGAGATGTACGAAATCAACAACACAAGTCGGGCACTTGCACTGAAGCAACAACTCCATCATGTGAAGATGGCGAAAGGAGAAACCGTTATTGCTTACTTCATGAAGATTTCTGAGTTGAGAGATCAGCTCTCTACAATTGGTCATGTGATAGATGACAAGGACTTGACCATGCTTGCACTTAATGGTCTTCCTTCATCTTGGGAGTCTTACATTCAAGGAATCAGTGCAAGATCGAAGCTTCCCAAGTTTGATCGATTGAGGGCGGATTGTATTCAAGAGGAGTCTCAATCCTTGAATAAGAAGTTGATCAAGATCAGTAGAGATGTCACATTTGAGGAAGATGTTGCATTCAGAAGATCCAAGGGCACTCACATGGAGATTGATAATGAAGAGTCTCCTCAGGATATGGAAGTTGACCATGCTCCTGAGATTCAGAGGGAGGCTTCAGAACCAAAAGAAGATGATGATCCAGTTGAACCCTTGGAACCTACTGATGGGCCTACCGATATTGTGATTGGGAGAAAAAGACCTCTATGGGCTAGGCAAACAATGCAGGAGGCAGAAAGGTTTGCAGCACCAAGAGGAACCTTCAGAGAAAGTAAGAGACCTCATAAGTTCTCCAGATATGCTGCTTTGATGAGTCAGATTATTGAGTCTGAGCCTTCCAGTGTTGAGGAAGCTTCTAGTCAACAAGTTGGAGAGATGTTATGTCAAAGGAGTATCAGTCCATTCTCAAGAATGATGTGTGGGACATCGTTCCTAGACCCGAAGGCAAATCTGTGGTATCTTCTAAATGGCTCTTCAAGATCAAGCATGTGGTTGATGGGAGCATTGAGAAGTACAAGGCAAGATTCGTGGCTAGAGGGTTTTCACAAAAAGAGGGAGTTGACTATGAAGAAACATTTGCTCCTTTTGCTCACGATACTTCTGTCAGAACCATCATTGTCATTGCTGCATCTAGAGGTTGGAAGATTCACCAAATGGATGTTAAGATAGCTTTTCTGAATGGTGTAATAGAGGAAGAAGTTTATATTGAGCAACCTGATGGATTTGAGGTACATGGGAAGGAGTCTCATGTTTGCAAGCTAAAGAAGGCCTTGTATGGTCTTAAGCAGGCTCCTCGTGCTTGGTACGAAAGGATTGATCGTTACCTATTAAGCTTGGGCTTCTCCAAGAACGATGCTGACTCAAATCTGTATTTCAAGGTAATTGATGGTGAAGCATTGATTTTGGTTTTGTATGTTGATGATTTGATTCTTACTGGAGAAAAACACCCCATTATCAAATGCAAGAAGGAGTTGGCTTCTAAATTTGAAATGAAGGATCTTGGGCTCATGCATTACTTCCTTGGCATAGAAGTTTGGCAGAAGCCAGATGAGATGATTCTAAGTCAAGGGAAGTATACCATTGATATTTTGAAGAGGTTTCATATGATGGATTGCAAATCCATGTCTACGCCTATGGAGACCAACGTACATAAGTTGAAGGAGGTTGCAGCTAGTTCAGATCTAGTGGATCCCACGATGTACAGGCAGTTGATTGGATCATTGATGTATCTAGTCAACACTAGACCAGATATCTGCTATGCAGTGAGTGCACTCAATCAGTTAATGTGTGAACCAAGGCAGATACATCTTGTTGCAGCAAAAAATATCTTGAGATACTTGAGTGGCACAGTTGGATATGGGTTGAGATATTCTTCAGGTGTGGATTTGAAGTTGCATGGTTATACTAATTTTGATTGAGCAAGGTGTGTCACTGATCGGAAGAGCACCTCTGGATGTTGCTTTAGTTTGGGATCCAATGATATTCTCAAAAAAGCAGCAGAAGTGTCATCCCAGAGGCATTGAGTACAAGCAGAGGCCGAGTACATTGCAGCTTGCATGGCAACTCGGGAAGCAGTGTGGCTTCGTAAGCTCCTTGCAGGATTGTTTGGACAATCAATGGAGCCTACCATTATTCATTGTGATAATCAGAAAATGTGTGAAGCTTCTATCAATCCCCGTACGCGATGTAACTAAGTATGGAGACTGGGCCACCATTACCGTAGATAAGGTACGAGGGAAAGCAATCACTTGAGGTATATCAGACCCATGAGCGTGATCATTGAATTCACCAAGCCCTCTCCAGACAAAGCTCTGCACTGAGACAAGCTTGGTGGTGGAGAATCAAGCCTCAGTCAGAGGAGTCTCGCATCGTTATCCTCTCATTTACTTCTTTGAGAGATTTGAGGCAAGCCTTGTTAATGCATTTCTTTTGAGATTTGAGGTGAAAGCCCTTGTTTCCCCCCTCTAGGAGAGCCATGGTGAATGTCATGTGTATGGACTCCATGACAGTATCACGTGAGAGAGTTCGTGATGATTTTCTTGTACTTGTGTTATTCACCCTCTGTGAGAGCCATGGTGAAAGTCACGATGAGGTGACATCACATTAAGTGATGAACACTTGTACATATCATACATGGGTGTAGCCATGATGGTTGATATCACGATGAGCTGATATCTGATATCACGATGAGGTGATATCTTTCCTTTCCACATATGGGTGTAGCCATTGTGGTAGACATCACGATGAGGTGATATGTCTTATGCAGCTGGAAGTATCTTGCCTAGCTGAGAGGGAGTGTTGATGTTTATGGCAGCGTCAGTCACATCTTCTAGGGGAGATAACATAAGGAGAACAATTAAATTGTAGCCTATTGGCTATTTAATTGTTGAGAACGATTTTATGATTGGCCACGTCATTTTTATAAATGATGGTTAATATTTATTTAATGTGAAATGGCACAATTATCTTAGAGGCGCGATTCTTTATGAAGGTCGACTTCTTATTTGTAAAAGACATGCCTCTTGGATGAGGCTGACATGTTGTTTCTTGAAAGGTCACGTCTTCTCCATCACCTTGTATATATAGTCAATGTCCTTCATTGTTTCATCATTGTATCACTCCATTCTTCATCTCAAGTGCAAGTTCTTCATCAAAGGCAGATCGACATAGTAGAAGGCTGAGATATCATTAGTGAATCACATTATTGTATTTCTGTGTTGCATCATACTTCGGTGCTTATATTCAGGCCTTCATATCGGCCTCTTGTAAGGAGATAATTGTTGTTGAGATTCAATATATAAGTGATATATTGTTGCTGGGTTTTTCTCCCTCAAGTGGAGGGTTTTCCCTGGGTATCTGCTGTGTTTTGTGTTGATTATTTTTTAATTAAATTTTGTGTCTCTAATCTGATCATAAAACTAACAATGGTAAAGTAAATGATTCATTTAAATGTCTCCTCTTTGGGCGCCTAAGTGTTGAGACAAATTATTTAAAAGTGAAAATAAATCAATGCCTTGGGTTTTAGCATGCTTTTTAGGGTTGCTGGAGAAACTAAGATAAAATGAATTTTGGAAGCTCATTTGGAGGAGGCTGGGGATTATGAAACTTGAATAGGTCTTTCTCTGGAAGCTTGGCTTTGGAGGAAACATGGGTTTGCAGAGACGAAAACCTCTGTAGATCACACTCTCCCCGTGTTTGAAAAACAACATCAGGAGGGTTATTGGAGATCTCATTCAGAGGCTTCATTTGTGCTTTCAAGTTGCAGGTTACAAAGTTTTTGATGAATATTTTCGACTATTTTTTAAATGGATTTATGAGTTTTTGGTTTGTGGAAGTATTGCAGCATTTTGGGTGAAGATAGAGAGGATTTGAGGATTCATTTCAAGAATTTCTGGGCACTTTCTTATTGGACCTGAATCTGGTAAAATGTTCATAACTCAGTTATGGTTTGAGTTTCTTAAATGGGTATTTGCTCTTTAGAAGCCCCTTCTCCTGGCGTCTCTTTCAAGCCCAAGAAGTATTTTTTAGTGGAATTTTTTATTTAACAAAGCTGATCGAACTTTTCCCAGGGGCGGCCCTTGTAGGTGGTTAAAAAACAGTTTACAGTTGCAGTTTCTTTGGGGGAATGATTCTTAAGCCACTTCTCTTAAGGGTGATTCAGGTTAGTGCTGGTGACAGTGAGCTGGGAGCTTTAAAAAGGCTGCTAAGTTAATCATTCTGTGAGTTGTCTGTAATTTTCCTGTTGCTGGATAATGCTGCTTCTGGGTGCCTTCCTTGTAGGAAGATTAGGGCTCTTTCTAACAGCCATTGGAATTGATTTGGGGATGAGCTTATGCATAACAGCTGCTGGGTGGTTTGTACAGTGCGGTCCTGTTGACATTCTGATCTTATTTCACCATCTCGAAGTCTGAAAAAAGAGGGGTCATTGGCGTTGGAGAAGAAAGGAGTACATGGCTGATCATTATGGTTTGGTTCATTGCAAGTTAGAAGCTGTTTGGAGCCTATTCCCAGGTCTGATAAGTTCATCTTCTGAGTCTGTTTTAGCTGCATAAGAACCTGTTATATCATTGTAAACTCATAAAATTTCTGTTATGTACCTGAGAAATATATTGTGAAGAAAGCTCGGTTAGCAAGCAAGATTAATTTCTGTATTTTCTATTCTTGCTATCTTTATGTTATGCATGTTCTTAAGCAATGAATGACATATGAAACTCAAGCAAAACATCATCAAACAAACACAGAAATCTATCAAACTGCAGTTAGACAAATCAGAAAAAAAAATATATTCAGGGTTGATCACTACACTTAGCAAGTGTCTCCACTTTCAGACACCACACACAACCATTCAAATAGGGAAATTAGGCTTAGTGACAAACCCATGTGAATGTTATTGTAAAAACCAAACAATTGGAATCCAAGTGATGAAGAAATAGCTAGCACTAATTGCTTGTTTGAATTCCAAGTGATGACTGCTGATCTTATATTCATTAAGAAGCCTGAAGTAGATTTTCCACCTTCAAAATCACTAGTCGAGTTTGAATCTAAATATCCAACTAGCTTGAAATCCATTGCCTTGAGATGTTTGACCCCAACTCAAATATCAAAGAACCATCTTTGTTGCTACCAATCATAGTTTAAAAACTTTGATTGACAATTATATGGTTGAACCCAAACTTTTAAGAACTCTGAACTCAACAAAACCTTGGGGAGAAAACTTGGCAATTTCTCGGCAAAGTTATCAAACATTAAAAAATATATTATCTTTTTAAAATTTGCTTTAAAAGCATGCATCTTACAAACATTATTAAGCATATTATTGATTTCCTTCATATATATCAAATTTAAAGTTCAATACACTTCATAGACCAAAATACATGTTCAAAGTTTTCATACATATAAACTTCCACTTTCAATATCAACAAAATCATAAATTTCTTCCACGACTAAAGTTCACCTACGTCTACTGTTTTTGTGCAGATTTTGCGGAAGTAGATGGTATAGTTGTAGTATCCTCAATAGGAGCTGCAACAAGAGCCTCAGGCATAGGACCAAATTGTGTATGCGGTGAACTACCCCCTTTCATGACTCGCCAAACTCACCTTTTGAAGCCCATATGCTACAACATTTGTTTACCATTCAGTTTCATCTCTCTCCAAATTAACAATCTCGTCAGTAATAAGCAATGAATTCACATCCTCAACAACCCAAATTAAATATGGATCAATATCACCAAGATCAAGTGCATGATATGTACTTGCCATGTACCTTATTTTCATGCAATTGAAGGTTG
>VDFB02367929.1:0-13213 GCA_007258455.2 Sequoia sempervirens | reverse complement strand
GTCAACCTAATGGGTTCGTGATTACCTAGAACGTCCAGTGTTTGTAACCTTGGCTCTGATACCAATCTCTAATGCCCCGTCTTAATAACCTAAGGAATGTTGCAATTGTTTATAAAAGTGTAATAATTTTTTTTTAAAGTATTAATATTAAGTTAATTAGTTGCATACATTCGTTAAGTTACGCGACATTACACTACTTTGAGATTCCATAGATGACTTAAGTATTTCGTATTGCACATATTAATTAATAACATAAACATTAAAGGTAAACATTGCATTTCATTTGATACTCCATTCAAGATAATATAAAGTACAAACTTGTTTCATACATTGCATTTGATAAAATATACAATACTCATCCATTTGATGAGGTAGTTCAATAATAATTACAATTACATATACATTGTTCACCTCATATACAATTGAGGGATGATTTCAAATACAAGATTTTCAAATTACAATAAGGAAAGTACATATAAGTTTCCAAGTGTGAGCTCTCTATCCAAGAATCTCTCGATGCCATGATCAAACTGGGGACCCAACGGAGTAAGGAGCACGTTCCACCCAACCATGTGGTACCTATAGGTCCACCCCTCATACTAGGAGATAGTAATATGGTTACCTAGACATAATTTACTAACCCTAGACACTAGTACATAACAAACCAATGGTTACATTGCTTCTAGATTTTACAAAATCGAATGTACTAAGTACACAAGGTAAACTGTTATTCTAGGTGGAGTGTCATCACAATATTGCAAAAGTTACCTTGGTGTTTCTTCCTAGGTTCTGGCCCCCAACATGGGTTACCTTGGTAACCTCTTACGAAACTCGGCCCCATTGCAAAAATATTGCGGAATTGAATGTCTTTTGAAGAAACAAGACATCGATTTTCCATTCCAGGCCTTCTCATCTTATACTCAAGACTGAAGTAGCTCATGAGTCATAAGTGAGGCATAATCATCTTGTTAAGAGTTTTAATCTAACTATTGTGTCATTTAGTTATCACTGACTTACTAACTCTTTGTACGTTACCCTGACACCACTTTGTGTGTCGGCCCTTACAAAAAGCCACTCCCCTAAACATAACAAGGATTTCTAAGTTTTCCTGACTAGGGTTTACAAAGTGCATAAAGTTTATCACTTATTAACAAATGACCCACAACGGTATCAAAACACCATATTTAACACATGCACAACCCAAGTTAACTCAAGAAATACATTTGAACAATAATACACCCTTACTATAAAAATCATTCTAGAAGACTTATACAACTATAACTTTCCCAATTTTCCCAAAAAGAACACAATAAAAATAAATCAAGAAAAGTAAATATCTATGATTCGGATATACTAAATCCAATCATTCAATAGAATTAACAAACAATTATAATAACTTCAATACAATTCTTTTCACAAACAATTAAAAATATAACATGATATAATTCTAACTTTAACTTTCACAACTTCACTTATCAATGTCTATAAATTTTACTTTTGCATCTTTTCTATTATAAGTTCAACTGATGTTGTTCCTATCCTGTATATTTATACACAACCAAATTTTATTTCTTTACAAAAATAAATGTGAATTAAACAATTTATTAAATAATATAAATAATACATATATACATATACACATATATATATATATATATTTATATATATATATATACATTTATATATAAAATATTATTAAAATATAAAGTAAACCCTAAATCAAAAATCTCATATTCGAATATTGCAAGTTCTGTGCTTTTCGTTTTTCACATTATATAGTTGCATAAAATGCAGACTCGGCTGTGTTTTAAAAGATCACAGCCCGCGGCTATGTATACAGCCCTCCCCGTATGGGGAGGTGGCTATGAGACAACCACTGCTACTTGTGAGGGCAGCACCGGCTGCCTCCATAGCCGTCGCCCCATATGGGGGTGGTTGTGGGGTAACCCGCGACCCCCATTCTCATAACAACATACCGCTATAAAATTTATTCCATATAACTTTTAAATCAAAAAAAATCTGCGACTATCAAATTCACTCAAACATAATTTATTTCGAATTAAATACGCACGCACCAGTACGACGATTTTAATTTATTAATTCTCTATTATTTGAAACAAAATAATTTTATATATGTATCTGTATATGTATGTATATATATTTGTTACTGATATATATACATATATGAATACATATATAAAATTCATAAAAAAACAAACAATTTAATACTAAAACTGGGCAATAACTTTCAACAGGAAATTCAAAAAAGAAATTTCAAACCCTTAAAGATTTTAACAATTTTCCTCTGTAAATTTCTACTATTATATAAAACCCTGTTTTGCCCCTTTTATTTCTTTATAATCCCTTGTTTTCACAATTTCACAGAGATTTAAAAATAAAACAACAAAGAATTTTCTTTTCTTTCTCAATTAAAATCCTTCATAGATCTTTCCTACTGTTTAAATAATTTTTTTTACCAAATTCCCGAGAAGAACACAGGAAATACAAAACAAATCTTTTCTCTAACTTTTAAAGAAAAGAAATAAATTTAACAAGAAAAGTACATGTAATATGAAAGCTTCCTGTAGGAGAAATCCTCTTGCCTGTAGCGTACAATTTCCCAAAAGCTTCTCCAAAGAAAACCCCAAATTCAAGAAAGCTTTAACTAACCACAAAGATCCTCCAAGCAAAGTGATCTTCCACAAATATACAGTATTACCAAATTAACACAATACAAAAAGTTTTGCAAAAAATTGAGATATTTTCCCGTGAGGAAATTGAACAACCTCCTTATTTTCCAAATCCCCAAATAATATCCGGAAAAATCCTCAACCAAAAATCATAATTACACTGGCACACTTGTCGAGAAGTACAAATATATTCTCAACAACTTCTCAGCAATTTTTCCTTACAATAAAGCATGCATTTAATTCATTTATTTAAATTAAAAATTAAATTTCAAATTGCATGCATTAATTTTATTTAATTTTCCCATTTCCAATAATATTTAAATTTCAATAAATCTATTCACTTATTTAAAACAATTTAATTTAATTAATTAATTTATTTAATTAAATAAATTTAATCTTTTAAGATCAAACCATTTAACCAAACAAGCTAATTAATTAATTAAATAACAAACAACTAATTTCTTTAACATTAAAATTTAATTTAAATAACAGTAAATAAAACATAATAAACTATTATTTAAATTGACATTTTTCCTTTCAAGCAATTAACCAAACAAAAGAATGCAAAACAACCTATGACTCAAACTAAAAATAGACAAAGTACACTGATCGGGTTATAGACTAGACTAGGGTGAACCAAACTACTATTTCCCAATCAACGTATCCGTTGAGTCTTGACATGCTCAGACCTAAGTACCTAGGTGGATTCGGTGTCATGTACCTACAATTCCTACAACCAAGCAAATATAACATGCATATATATATAATTAAAGCATTGAACATGCACACCGTATGAGAAAATCGTGAGACATCATTGTGGCACCCCCGCAAGCCAGTGATGCAAATTTCATATTCTCCACACCAATACACTTCACATTAGACTGACGAAATAAATTAACAGTTAGTCCATCATAAACATGTACATATCAATAAATAACTGAAAGTAAACATCTACACTAACTCAAAGCATATCAGAAAACAATAATCACCATACAAAGTATCATCATGTCATAGAATAAATCCACTATCGCTCAAAACCAGTGATCAAAATATCCAACAAAGTATTATCATCAAATAGTGTGAAAATGTAGCAATAGAAAACATAAGCATAAATGGAGGGTACTGTATGACCCAAAATGGACTTAGTAGGAAGGGAGATGTGATGGTGGATTGTGGGAAATAGGCACCCAAAATGGATTTATAGGATGGATGATGGATAATTATAATGTTTTTGGGTTGGTATGATGGAGGCCGATGGCGAGAAATGGTTTAGAAGAATGATAATAGATAATTTATTGACTTAAGATATTATTCCTTCTCTTGAGAAGTTGAGGAAGGAGCATGTGTACTATGTGCAATGGGAAAATGGAAATACAAATATGGAGGAAGTAGGTACTAGAATGTATGAAATGAAAAAGGAAGCTACTTTAAAAACACATGAAAACAAGTAGACCAAAGTGATTTTTGTATATTTGGAGAGGAGGATTGCATCCACCATGTTGGTGATATGTTAATCAAGAATAATGAATTGTTGATTAGAGAAATCAAGGTTTAGTTGGAGTATAGTTTTGAGATGAAATATCTAGGAGCTATAAGATCTACATCCTTGGTATATAAATATATAGAAATATGGATAATAAGAAGCTATGGTTAAACTAGAGGAAGTTTCTTGAGACTTCTATAGTGTTTCAACATGCACAATGATAATCCCTCCTTCCCTCCATCCTTCCCTCTCTCTCTCTCCCTCCCTCTCTCCCTCCCTCTATTATTATCTAGTCATAACTACTTTCAAATCTAGATCTTGGTAAAATAGTTTATGACACTCAAATATTTTATCAAATCATCCATCCCTAGAGTATGTTTCTTTTTTTCCTTCATCATAGTGTAATTATTATCTTTATACAAATGTATGAATTTATTCTCATACTACCATGACCAAGATTCCAAAAAATAAATGACATATATCCTTTAACAAGCATCTAAAAAGGAATCTGCTCTAAAAACACTTAAAAAGAAGCATCTACCAAAGTGAATTAGATCATAAAATTTTTGCAAGCCAAGAATGTGAGAGATGATGCTATAAGTTGATTTGAAAAATTGAAGTCAAAGATTCTTGAACTTAAGAATTACATGGAACAAATACAATTGGAACTAATTCTCTCTATCTCTCATCTCTCACTATCCCTCCTAATGTGATGAAAGGAACTTTCAAAATTTACCACAACTATTAGTTAGAGTAAAAATTGTGTTTCAATTTCCTCATATGGATTATGATTTTATTACAATTTTGGATTGGAAGGAGTGATGGAGAGTGCAAGAAATTATTTTGAATTATAACATAATGTGAAACAAGCATTTGTATGTAGAAAATGAAATGAAAATATTCTTAATATGAAACCATCAATTCAAGAACTTTAACATTGTTAAAGATAGAAAAAATACATAAAGACACCAAGATATTGCATCAACTATTGGATAAGGTATCATAACAACCAATGGTTAGATTTGAGGAATCAAATTACATTAATGTAGAATCAAACTATGATGATCTATATGCATTTTAATGCTTTTGATATGATACTAGTGGATGCAAGGATGCCATCAGCAACAAGCTAATATACAAACTTTCTTGCCCCTACCTACCATATTGACTATACAATTACATCATAGGGAGAGGATCATTACACCAGATAGATGTTTCATTACTATGAGATATGGTTAGTTTTGGTATTAGTTAATAAACACACACTCATTTGTGATTTGGGACACCAAGCCACTCTCACACATAATATTGCACAATAATCCTATTGGCTCTCAAAATTGCATGCCCTACCCTACCACTTCCTATCTTTGACCTTCCCTCTTTCTATCCCTCCCTCTATCCCTCCCACCCTACTACTTCTTATCTCCCTCCTTCCCCATCTCTCTCCCTCACACACACACACACACACACACACACACAGCCTCTCTCCATCTACCCCTCCTTCCCTCCCTCCCACCCTACCACTCCATATCTCCCTCCTTCCCTCTATCCCTCACACCATACCACTCTCTATACCTATCCCTATCTCTCTCCTTCCCTCTTTCTCTCCCTCCTATCCCTAGCACCCTACCACTTCCTTTCTCCCTCCTTCCCTCTCTCCCTCCCTCCATCTATTATGATCTAGTGATAACTACTTTCAAATCTTCATAAGCATTGTGATAACCTCTCCCTCCCCTCTCTATCTCTCTCTCTCTCACCACCTCTCTCTACCTATCACACCCTACCTATATCCCTCTCTCTACCTATCTCTCTCTAGTTTGTTCACCTTACATATCTTTAACTACCTCTCCCTATCTCCCTCCTTCCCACAGAAACTCTCTCCATCTCTTCCTAATTCCCTCTCTCACTCTAGTTTTCTAAGCCTTAGTTGCCTCCTAAATAGAATTATAGTATGGGGCACTAGGGAAAAGTCCTCTGGGTAATCATCTCCAAGGTTATGTAATAATCAATAGATTATATAAGTCTCAAATAGGGAATTTATATCTATCTCCCCCTCCCTCCCTCCCTCTCTCTCCTCGTTCTACTTCTCTTTATCTCACCTTTCTCTCTCCCTCGACCCTCTCTCTCTCTCTCCTTTCACCCACCTTCTCTCTCTACTTCTCGCTATCTAACCTATCACTCTATACCTCTCTCCACCTACCCCTCACATTATCCCTCCCGCCTTCCCTCTCTCTCACTCTCTCTATGGATACCTCTCCCATCCCCTCTCTATATGTGTACCTCTATCCCTCCCACCTTAACACTACATATCTCTCTCCTTCCTCTATTTCTCTCTCCATTAGTTTAAGCCTTAAACCCTAAACCCCAAACCTAACATATATCATCATTGCATTAATTCATTAAGTTAATTTTAGGCTAATATAAATTTATTAATCTAAGGGAGAGAGAGGGGGATGTATGGAGATAAGAAGTGGTAGGGTGGGAGAGATAGAGGGAGGGAGAGAAAGAGGGAAGGAGTGAGATAGGGAGTTGTAGGTTGGGAGGGATAGAGGGAGAGAAAGAGGAAAGGAGGGAGATAGGGAGTGATAGGGTGGGAGGGAATTGAAGTAGAAATTGCAACATTGTTTCCATTGCAAAAGAATTTTTCACATTTGAAATCTCAAGTAGAGTTGAAGTCCTAAGATCTTTCTCTATTTCAAAATAGAGCTGAGTAGAATGAGCACCATACATTGAAAGAATCAAATGATGGTGAGAGAGGAGAGATAGAGTGAAGTATAGAGGAATGTATTTATTCCATGGAATTCTTAAGTTCAATATGGATTTTTAGTTAATACAATTTTTTTACCAATGTTAAATGATTAATGTTATCCATATTTACACTATAATTGATTAATTCAACAATTGAAGAAGGATATTTTTTACCATGTAATTGATGCAATCATCGTAATTAATCATTCATAATTTTCCTCAAATGTGTTTATAAGGCATGTGGATGAGAGTTCGAAATATTCAAATTCCTTATAGAAGCTATGAATTATTAAAGAAGAAAGTGATAGAGCAACTAGAGTTTTTTAAAACAATGATCGTATTGTTAAAGATCTAGTACAAAGGAGAAGTAGAGAGAGAGAGAGGTAGAGAATGTAGTTATTTCCTTATGATTAGAGAATGCAAATGTTTTTTTTAACAAGTTCCTTACAAGAATTGTCTACCTTTTTAGATAAGAATTTCATATTTCCACCCAATTGATTCTCTTTTTCTACACTTAGATCTAATTTTTCCTTTTCCTTATCATTTATTTCCAATTGTATTTATTCCATGGAATCCTTAAGTTCAATAATATTTGAGTTCATTTGTTCATTTCTAATTATAGCATCATATCTCACTTTCTTTGCTTGCACAAATTCATATATAATACAAAACTCTTGATTTAATCCACTTTTGCATTGTCATTTTCCCATTGCACATACTACATACGCTCCTTCCTCAACTTCTCAAGAGCATAAAAAATCTCTCCAATCAATACATTATCTATCTCATTCACTTTGGTTGCTTCTTATCAACTATTTTTAGAGTATATTCCTTTTTCATTTCATACATTCTAGTACTTGCTACTCCAGTTCTACATTGCCATATTCCCATTGCACATGTTGCACATGCACCTTCTGTAACTTCTCAAGAGCAAGAAGAATATCTTCAGTCAATACATTATCTATCTCATTCACTTTGGTCTACTTCTTTTCAAGTGTTTTTAGAGAAGATTCCTTTTTCATTTCATACATTCTAGTACTTGTTGCCTCTAGTTCTACATTTCCATTTTCCCATTGCACATAGTGCACATGCTCCTTCCTCAACTTCTCAAGAGTAGGAATAATCTCTTTAGTCAATACATTATTTATCTCATTCACTTTGTTCTTCTTCTTTTCAAGTGCTTTTATAGTAGATTACTTTTTCATTTCATACATTCTACTACCTACTATGAAGGATACCCTATGAAATCCCTATTAATTATATGCAGCAATTTCTTATATTAAGCAACACAGACTTTGGTCTTCTTCTGCATAATGAGAAAATGTTGGTTGTTGACATCGAGCAATTTCTTATATAAAGCAAGAGTACAGTGTGAAGTGTGTTCTATGAAGGATAACCTATGAAATCCCTACTAATTATTTTCTATAAAATATTGGTCTCCTAAAATCCATTTTGGGTGCCTATTTCCCACAATACACCATCATATCTCTCCCTCCTACTAAGTCCATTTTGGGTCCTTCTATCCCTCCCACCCTACCAATTCATATCTCCCTCCTTCCCTCTTTCTCTCCCTCCCTCTATCCCTCCCACCCTACCACTTCTTATCTCCATCCTTCCCCCTCTCTCTCCCCCCCACACACACAACCTCTCTTAACCTACCCCTCCTTTCCTCCCTCCCTAACTCTCTCTATACCTATCCCTCCCACGCTACCACTCCCTATCTCCCTCCTTCCCTTTATCCCTCCCACCCTACCACTCTCTATACCTATCCCTATCTCTCTCCTTCCTTCTTTATCTCCATCCTATCCCTCCCACCGTACCACTTCCTATCTACCTCCTTCCCTCTCTCTCTCTCCCTCCCTCTCTCCCTCCCTCTATTATGATCTATTCATAACTACTTTCAAATATAGTGCTTGGAAAAATAGTTTATGACATTCAAATATTTTATCAAATCATCCATCCCTAAAAATAGGAAGCTTGGAATCTACACCACTCTTGAAATTCTAACACAACCATAAGAATCCATTAGCATGGATTTCTTGGACATAATACCTACAACAAATCACCAACATGAGTAAATATGAATTATGGTCGATGGGTTCTCCATGATGTCCATCATATCACATGCATAAAAAATATTACCATTATAAATGTCTTGTGTCTTTTCTTCACTCATATTTGGGTCAATTTTGGTTTAGCAACATCCATTATTTATGACTATGATCCATCTTTTTTAACTTTTTGCAGACATTGTGGACCATGTTAAATACATAAAGGAACTGGTCTATAGGCTTTCATTTGTAGATAAGAAACCAAATTGAGAGGGTAAAATTCATTCTTGTACATCAATTTCATGTATACTATGTTGTGCAACCGCATACTAAGGATGATACCATCCTCTACATACAACATTATTTCATTATAGGTATTCATAGTTCTACATGGCATAGTTCTTTATAGACATGTCTTGGGTTCCAACATAAGACATTGTGTGTCCTATGGTGATCATCTGGTCAGATCAGCCACTGGAGTTCAATTCTGTGTGTCATTATTGTGTCTCCAGGGTCTGTCAAAATAGTCTCTCATCCTCCTTTCAGTCTCAGTGTCTCAGTTATCTGTCATCTCCTAGAGTATCTCATTGATGCAACCAATGCTTTCATGAAATTCTCACCTCCCCTAAAACATAAAGGCTAGGTACAAGGTTCTAGTGCATGTTATTTAAAAAATCATTCATGATAATAGATATGAGAGTGAGATAGGAATGACAAGTAATTAAATTTACCGCATAGTGCAAGAGAAGGTACATAAGGAGATTGTGGTGAAGATGAATGCAATACAAAAAAAAAACTCAAATAAAGTAAGTTATTGGATTGATAGAACTAACTACTACATGAAACTGATGAAACTATAAATGATTAATGTTGTCCATATTTACACTATAATTGATTAATTAAAAATTTAAAGAAGGCTCAATTGATTAATGTTATACATATTTTGGTTCCTATTTCCCACAATCCACCATCACATCTCCCCTTCCTACTAAGTCCATTTTGGGTTCTTTTATCCCTCCTACCCTACAACTTCCTATCTCCCTCCTTCCCTCTTTCTCTCCCTCCCTCTATCCCTCCCACCTACCACTTCCTATCTCCCTCCTTCCCCCTCTCTCTCCCTCACAAACACACACAAAATTGGATAAAAGTGTAGTGTGTTCAATGGGAAAACGGCAATACAAAAGTGGATAAAGTCAAGAGGTTTTGTAATACATATGAAATTGTTCAAGAAAAGAAAGTGAGAGATGATTATATAAGTGGAGTTGAACAAATGAACTCAAAGATTATTGAACAAAAATGATATTCAAATTAATTTAATTACTAGCCATATTAATAAACCATCTAGGTTAGACGAAAATGATATTCAAAACTAAATAAAAATTTCACCCAATACTGTTGAAATCCCTTGATGTGTCCATGATTTGCATGATTTTAAATGTATAAGCACTCAAATAAGAAATGCATCAAGCTCTACCTACCTCCCTTCCTCTCTCTATCTCCACTCAACCTCTCTCTCTTTACCTACCTTCCCCTCAATATATCCCACCCCACTTCTCTTTCTACCTATCTCTCCTCCCCAACTTCCCCTCTCTATCTACTTATCTCTCCCCTTCCCTCTCTCCTTTCCCTATCTCCCCTCACTCTCTCTACTTTCATATTCTAGTACCTACTATGAAGGATACCCTATGAAATACCTACTAATTATATGAAGCAATTTCTTATATTAAGCAACACACACTTTGGTCTTCTTTTGCATAATGAGAAAATGTTGGTTGTTGACATTGAGAAATTTCTTATATGAAGCAACATGTACAATGTGAAGTGTGTACTATGAAGGAAGGTTAGGAGGGATGGTGAGAGAGGAGCGATAGAGAAAAGTATAGAGGAATGGGGGGAGGGAGAGGTCTAGTGAGGTAGCATGGGAGGGGTAAAGGGAGAGAGAGGAAATAAGGGAGACATGGAGAGGTAGGTAGCGAGAAGTAGAGAGGTGGGATGGGAT
Source organism: Sequoia sempervirens (assembly GCA_007258455.2). Lineage (NCBI taxonomy): Eukaryota > Viridiplantae > Streptophyta > Pinopsida > Cupressales > Cupressaceae > Sequoia > Sequoia sempervirens. The sequence goes on along the minus strand of VDFB02367929.1, from coordinate 2,242 downwards.
GGATTAAAGGAAATTTAGGTAGAGAGGGAGAGGGTGAGTGGAGATAGAGATAGGGATGGAGGGAGAGAGAGGGAAATAGGGAGGTGTAGGAAGAGAGGTAAGGGTTTGTGTGAGGGAGAGAGGGAAGGAGGGAGATAGGGGTGGTAGGGTGGGAGGGATAGAAGGACCCAAAATAGACTTAGTAGGAGGGGGAGATGTGATGGTGGGTTATGGGACATAGGCACCCAAATTGGATTTATAGCTTCAAGGAGGGATAGGGATAATCTTTTTGGATAGGGATAGGGATAATTTTTTTGAGATGGTATAATGGAGGGGGGTGGTGACAAATGGTTTGGAGGAATGATAACACATAATGCATTGACTTAAGAGATTATTCCTTCTCTTGAGAAGTTGAAATGGAAAAGGAATCTGAAGTAGACCAAAGTGATTGAGATAGATAGTGTATTGACTTAAGAGATTCTTCCCACTCTTGAGAAGTTGAGGAAGGTGCATGTGTAGTATGTGCAATGGGAAAATGGCAATGTAGAAGTGGATAAAGTCAAGGGGTTTTGTATTGCATATGAATTTGTGCAACTAAAGAATGTGAGAGATGATACTATAAGTGGAGTTGAATAAATTAACTCAAAGATTCTTGAACTTAAGAATTCCATGGAACAAATACAATTGGAAATAGATGACAAGGAAAAGGAAAAATAAAATCTAAGTGCGAAAAAAGAGAATATGTTGGGTGGAGACATGAAAGGATTATCTAAAAAGGTAGACAAGTCTTGTAAAGAACTTGTTAAAAGAAACATCTACATTCTCTAATTGTAAAGACACTCTCAAAGCTAAGAAAAAAGTGGCTACAAAGCTACATAAAAGTATTCAATACATTGAAAACTCTATCCAAGAAAGTGATGTTTCTATCCTAAGGGTTGACGAGGGAGCAACTGATCTAAAGATTCTACTAAAAGATATGAAAAAATGTTAGAAGATCATGATAATGAATAGTAGGGGTGTTAACAGGTAAGAATGGATATGAGGAAGAATTTGTGTTGCATATTTTCCTCACTCTCTCTACCTACCTCTCCCTCTATTCCTTCAACCTTACCTCTCTCTACCTACCTCAACATTGGAAATAACTAACAGGGGACAATGAGTTTTTCAACATGGGACAGTTTGTTTTCCAACATTAGAAATAACTAACAGAGGATAGTGTGTTTTCCAATAGGGAACAAAAAAATGCTCACATTATTTGCAGTGTTAGAAAACACACTGTCCCTTGTCAATTATTTCCTTATGAATTTGTAGTGTTGGAAAACACATTGTCCCTTGTTAGTTATGTAATGAAGTCCAAATTCAAATTTTAAAACAACTCTTTGGTTGTAAAAATGACATTTCACTTTCTTGATATGATTGGAACAAAAAAATGGTCACATTTTTTGCAGTGTTGGAAAACACACTGTCCTAGGTGTGTAGGAAAAGTGGACAAGGGACATCATTAGAATGTAAGATGTCTAGAAATAACTAATAGGGGACAGTGTGTTTTCCAAAATTAGAAATAACTAACAGGGGACAATGTGTTTTCCACTTTCCAACATTGGAAATAACTAACGGGGGACAATGTGTTTTTCATTTTCTTGATATGATTGGAACAAAAAAATGCTCACATTTTTTGCAGTGTTGGAAAACACACTGTCCCCTGTATAGGAAAAGTGGGCAGGAGACATCATTAGAATGTAAGATGTCTAGAAATAACTAAAAGGGGACAATGTGTTTTCCAACATTGGAAATAATTCAAAAGGGACGGTGTGTTTTCCAACATTGGAAATAAATAACAGGGGATAGTGTGTTTTCAACCAGGGGACAGTGTGTTTTCCAACAGGGAACAAAAAATGCTCACATTATTTGCAGTGTTGGAAAACACACTATCCCTTGTTAGTTATGTAATGAAGTCCACCTTCAAGTTTTATAACAACTCTTTGGTTACAGTAAAAATGACATTTCACTTTCTTGATATGATTGGAACAAGAAAATGCTCACATTATTTGCAGTGTTGGAAAATACACTGTCCCTTGTGTAGGAAAAGTGGACAAGGTGCATTATTAGAATGTAAGATGTCTAGAAATAACTAATAGGGGATAGTGTGTCATCACTATATTCTAATGATGTACCCCTTGTTCATATGATGATGACATTAATTTGGTAGATGAACCCAAAAAATTTGTGGCACATCTTTTGTCAATAATACAAATGTTATTCC
>VDFB02367928.1:360931-379060 GCA_007258455.2 Sequoia sempervirens | reverse complement strand
TAATATAATACAAAAGGCATTTGAATTGACATTGGCCAAATCATGTTGTGAAGAAACTAAGTGCAGCAATAAGAATTCACCTCCTGTAAAGTTGTCTTTCAGACATGGGAATGACCCCACATTTACTATCTACTTCATAGACAAGGATGCCAGTCATCCAACCTCTACATTGTGGATGCTAGGTGTCGACATATCACATTAGTGTAGCTTTGAATGTATCTCAATTTTATAAATAGTGATATGAAGAATGCTTGTGCTACAATGAGGACATGATATGTGGTACGTATTCGCCCTCTTTGGCATTTATCAAGAACACAAAACGCTTGCGTGGGCCCATACTGAGCAGATGCCATATGACACCATAGCGCATTAGTGCATGTTTGCTTTTCAATCTTCTCAAGAAATTGTTCTTAACAGAGAGAACACACTACAAATAAAAGCTTGCAACCTATGAACAATATGGTCCATACCTCTCAAGCAAGCCTCAACCATTAGGAAATACTTCGACAGGTTTGATCATTTAGAACTTGCACTGTAAGGAGTCTGCACACTATCATTAAAATACCAAGACTATAGCACTACATTAGATTGGCAAGCATGACATAAGTAGGACAACCAATGAAGCTAGAATCCACGTAGCATATTAGCACATAAGAGCAATTGTAAATGGCTTGTGGAACAAAAATATGCACTCGAATAAAAACCAACTAGGTGGACGCCAAGAAGACAGTGGTAGGGACAACCATACAAGTGCACTAAAGGGAAACTTCAGCATTATTTAAAAGCATGGGATTAATTGGTTCAGCTGGTTGGCCAGATAAAGGGGTTGGTTGAAAAATTATACTAAATACATGAAGACATAACTCAAAAGCCCATTATGGGCTAGGAAAGTCACCAAAGAATTAGAAGATAAAGTGAAGACATACACTAAGGGTTTATGGTTTTATCTTGAGTGATATTCTTTTAGGAAATACACTAAAAATCCAAGAAAATAAACCAATGTCAACAATGTCAAGGTTTCAATTTTTTTGTCTAATTGTTTCCCTAATTAGCCTTAGAGTAGTGGTGAGAGGATACACATCTATGGGATATTCACATAGTCATCTCTATTAAATTTATGATACATGTAATTATCAATGACTTGAAAAACCCTTCAAAGAATGAAGAATTAGCAATATGAATGAATTTATTACATATGTTATTATTGTATTATGCATGTCTACATTCAAGAAGAGAATCTTATAGGTTTACAAAATCATATATCTAGTTCAATCACTTTCACATCCATTAATTACTGCGAAAATCTAAGAATATTCTCAATATGGTCTTGAAGCCTTCCCCATGCCACCAATAACATTTGGAAAAGATTTATTTGTATATTTTTTTTCTCTATAGATAGCCTTGTGTCCCCAATCACTACATGCACACCATATTCTTTAACAACTAAAAAATCTAAATACAATGGCATGACCATCTTCCACACAAAATGATATTCTTTCCATATAATCTGTGTATCAAATTCAACCTCTTTCATTAGACTTTATAGTCTCTAAGTATAATTATAGGTACTAAGGCCATCTCCAAGCATATTTTTCACACCATATTCTAGAGTAATTCCATTGTGGTTATCAAACTCTTCATTGTAAGTGTCCAAATTATGTTTCAATAAGGCCTATAAAGTGTGTGATGGTTTAAAGGATGCATAGTTAAAAGGGTGGAATTATTTTGCACCCTGCAAAAACCTTTAGTAGCATCATATAGTGCATGTATAGAAAAAAAGCAATTTAGAGGAAGTGTTATCAACAATAGAGGATTTTTTCTCTAATGGTCAAATTTAGCCCCTTGCATATATAACCTCACCTTTAAAATCTCATTATGGTTAGACATGGTAAACTCCATGGCCCTTGACTTAGGCTCCTCTTAACCACCTAACATCCACACCACCAGTGTCCCAAGTAGAAGTTTACTTTATATTCCTAGTTGTGGTCATTTAACCACTTGGTAATCATTTGAAAACCACCAATAAACTACTAATTTCTTGGCCATGCTTTTCTCATTGGCAAGCCACATTTTATTAACCACTGAGACCTTCAAAGAGCTTGTAAAGGTGGGGATTTTTTTTTTTCTTCTCATAAATTACAATCCAAGAGTTAGTTTTTTGAGTTCCAATAGTCAAGGGAAATCTCTTCCATCAAGAACATTACAGTGAAATGAAATTTGAGAAACTTTATTATTTTAACTATTTTTTTGACCTTTGAAGTCACTCTTTGCATGCAAAATTTGACGGGGCATAACTTTCATCCCAATTATTTAAATTTTATATATTTCTTAAATTATCAATTTTTTTAAGGAATCTATCTACACTTGAAAATTTTAGATTTGTATAGCATGTTTTCACCAAAATTTGTAACAATGTGTATGTGTTATAAATGGAATATTTTGGCATCCAATCTTAACAAACTTATTATTTTTCTTCCTTATCTTTTTGAAGGGGTTAAAATTAGTTATAATCAAATTAGGGGGGTTTGTCCATGTATTTCTCTATAAAATAGACCTAATCCTAACTCCATTTAAATTCTATAAATGGGAAAAAATAATAGAGATAAAACTCAAGAAACTAGGATTACATCAGGTCACCATGGTTTGTAACCTAAGCCTACAACAATAACTAAAAAGTGTAAATAGTGTAATCAAAATGATGAAGTCTATGAAACAATGTGTATGTCTATTTCTCTTGATCTTATCTTTGACATTGAATCTACCACAAAACCTAATGATGTATAGACATCATTAGAAAATATATTTGTAAAACAAAACATAATGAGAGGACATCAATTGGAGAATGAAATAATAAGTCTTAATCCACAAGAATTTAACACAATAAAATAATTCTTAACTAAATTGAAATTTCTAAGGTTCCAACTCAAATAATTTGGAATATAAAAGAAAGATGAACAATTGGTCCTAAGTGTCTTATCAAAGTTAGGTTGAAACTATTTAGTTTTTGTTTCTTCTTTCCATGCAACCAATAATGCTCTTGGTGCATACTTCACTATGCCTTCACTTCTAATTTTTTCTTTTCTCTCACAATAGAACAAGAAAAAAAATTCAAATGGGTATAATGAAGTCTTTAAAGCTTCAAGCTCTTGTTGCAATAGAATAAAAGGCTCTAAAGTCTAAGATTAAAAAACACAATAATCAAGCTAAGACAAAAAACAATTAGAAATCCATCAAAAGAAGGAACAATTTTAAGGAAAGTCCCACATATACTAATTGTAAGAAACAAGGGCATGCAAAATTCCAATACTATAAAAAGGAAATTGATGAATTGAACATCTTCTTTGAACAATAGAATCATATCCAATTGCCTAGATCTAGCATATGTGGTTCTTCCTCTTCTCTATCTATATCATCCATAAATTCAAACAAATATGAGAAAAGGGTGTGACATAAAATTAAGTATCAATTACATCATCCTCTTCTTGATGAGAAGAGAGTGCATAAAATTTTAATATCACGGGGGACCATTTAATGTCATAGGGGATGAAATCATAAATCACACTCATGGGGTGTTATAAATAACACTACCACAAAGGGTTCCTACCAAAAAAATGATCATTATACTTCAAATGACACTATTCAATGCATGGGAGGTCACACCTTAAGGAGTATCATATATGACACCACCACAAAAAGAGGATCAATCATGGAATGAAGAGCCACACCTTAGTGGGTATCAATTATAATACCACTACTAAAGGGACATCCCATGAAGATGCAAGGCCAAACTTGAGGGGATATCCTACATAATACCACCACTAAAGCTTGGGCATCACATTAAGATGCAAGGCCATACTTTAGGGGATTCCTGTATATAGTATCGCTGCAAAAGGGGCCATCTGGCTTAAATTTTTATCCAATAACCTACTATGAGAGGGTGTATGCCCCCCTTAAAATGTTAGTGTACTTGCTACACTAATATTTTAAGGAGATAATGAATGAGGAGGGGATCCTTTAGAAAAATATACACACCTGTTAGTAAGATAATTGACACTTGAAATAATACCTGACTCGCCCAATGGAAAGTGGTAATAATGCTCCAATAGTTGGAGATATTGCGTGTGAAATGGAAATATTCCTCTATGTTTGAGAGGGGAAGCTCCCTCATATGATAGGGTTTTTAGGATTTTTATGTACTTTTAACTTGAAAGTACATAAAGGAATGAGAAGACTTAAAGTAATTCAAATTAATAAATACCTTCAATAAAAAAGATACCAATATTACTTAAGCTTCATGAAAATACTTCAAATTGAAATGATTCCATCACAAGGATTAAAGAAGTTATGCATAAGAAAGCCAATGATGAATACGTATCAAATCCAAACACATACATTTCTAGATACTAAGAAGTGAATACATTTAAAAGAAGCTTATTGAGATTTGACTATTGCTAAATCATAAATTATTTTTGGGATCACAAAGATATTATCAACACATGACATACAAAAGGTCAATAGCAACAAATAGAAAACATTATGGATGCACTTCCAAAATAATTCTATATTTTTTTAAAAACTATACAACTCCAAAAATCCCTTGTGTCCAATATGTGAGAAGCAATAAAAGTCCTTTATAATGCTTAGTCTTATATTTATAGACTATTTCCATGTAACTACCTTGTAACCAACTTATAACCAACTCGATAACTACCTCCACAAATTATGAAGAGAAAAATGAGCTTTATTAAAGTTAGAAATTTCTTACTTTTGAGCAAAGGAAGCTTATTTTCTAATTTATTACAAAAATGATAAAATTCACTATTATAAAATGATACACTAAAACATAACCAGTGACATTGAATTTAATTAGAATAAGGAAATTAAACAAATCAGTTCCTTAAGAATTTTAACTTCATTTATCTGCACTAGCTGTGATGTCTTTTGAAGAAGTCCTTCAAGTTACACCTTGCTTTTATTGAAGAGAATATTTTGCTTTGAATTTTCTAAATCACTTGACAACTAATGCCATGACTATATTTTTGGGAACAATTACATTAACCATTCTCAAATTCCAAATGGCATGATCCTTTTGAATATCCCCCAAAATTTGATAATAATTGGACAAGTGATCGCAACATACATCAAGATTAACAAAAAATATACTCAAAATTTTCATTACATCCACATTGAAAACCTATTTAGTGAATAATTTTGTATTAATCATATTCTCAAAGTTTCCCTAGATGAGTCCCTGTGTATCCATATTCTGAATCTCATCCTTTAATGCTGCATCTGTGATGATTGATAAGAGATTATCCAAAATCTTCTTTTTTTTGTTCACAAGCTACCAACAACAATTCCTGTTCTACCAAAACCTAAATAATATTAATGAGTTTCTATTTTATACTCAAAATCCATATGTTAGATTGATTTTCTTCCACACTTGAGAAAATATTCTAGATGATTAAAAAATTGATATTCATTTTTATCATTTCTTGAAGATCTCTAATAATCCCTTGCAAAACTACCTTGTAATTTCTCCTAAACTTCTTTGGCCTTACCAATAATATCTAAGGAATTTTTTAATTTGATCTACCGATTTTTCAATCACTTTCTCATATGACATATATTTATGCACGCTTTCCATGACTTCCTTCTGAATAATATCTCTAGGAATGGGAACTACTGAGGTAGGAGTTGAATCTAAGGGTAGAGTATATGTATCCACTATAGACTTGAGACACAATGTTAATTAGATTGCACTTGTTGTTTGAGTTGAACTTTTGAATGTTTCTCTTTCTCCATCCTTTGTATCAATTTTCTTGTAGATACCTAGAAATTATGAATATCACCATCATGCGTTGAAGGACCAAGATCAACTTTAGTGATATCAAAATCACTTTCATCAACTTCATGTGCATTTTTTCCTTTGAAGTAGGTTGAGCTACATCAACACAAAAATTTCTAGATGAAGAACCTATTGGCATATGGCTTCTAGTGTTGTCATTGATGGCAACCTAAGTCATTATTCCGGTCTGCAGATCAAGATTTGTTCATACCAACAAGTAAAGTAAAGAAAAAAGTATTACCGGAAGAGAGAATGAAGAACAGGGTATCCAGTTAGTATGTCAATTTGTATGCTTCACTGGATTATCATTTTGAGTTGTGGATCTCGGGGAAGGTTGTTAAGTATCTATATTATCTTATTGTTAATTTTTGTGATGTCACATTAATCGGTGTATAAGTTAGGAGATTCGGCAAGATGATTTTTTGTTTATTAGCTCACGGTGGCCAACTTAGTGAATAGGGCATATCACAAATATTCAAGGTATAATTAATTAAGGTATCCTATGCTTGAATATTTTGTGTTGGGTCCTAGCTAAGTTGTGGCCGACTTTGATGGGTACACATCAAATATTAAATGTGGATTGAGTCGACTATTGGAAAATATTTTTATTTTGTTGAAGCCGACATGAAGTGACTAAATATTTGATAGCGGATATATATAAGAGATTAGTTAATTCATTGTAAAGGAGTGAAAATGAGTGTGAGAAGTATATTGCGAATGTCAGAAGGGTTGTTGAGCGATTTGGCACAGTTTCACTTGTGCAGAAGAGGATTGTTGTGCAGCAAATTAAGGTAGAGTAAAGTGAAGTGCAGAATCAGAAAGAAGGTCCAAAATCTGATCTATGAGCCTCATTGGAACTGAAACTAGGCATTTGTAGATGATAATTTCTCAGTTCAACTCTTTTTTGTAATCCAAATATGTAGTAAGGTAGTGAGCCTTCTTGATTTTGAGCGGTGAGCTCTAGGCAATGTGCTTGAATGCATGTGCATTCCCCTTTTTCTTCATACTTTTTACAGAGTATAAATTATGGATTAACCTCCACTGTGGTTTTTCCCCTAATAGGGTTTCCACATAAAAATCTTGGTGTTATGGTGTTTTGATTGTTTCCTTCATGTGCTTGCATCTTTACTTCTATTTAAATGTTGTAAATGGTTTAAGATCTGGATTATAATTTAAATATTGCTGAACACTTATTCACCCCCCCTCTCAGTGTTCCTTAAGTCCAACATAACCAAATATTAGTCTGGATGTAACCTTGGCTTTCTTTGGCTTCATGGTGTTCTAGATCAAACTAGCTACTATGTAAAACTTAGGAGAAACTAGTTGAATAACTCTCTTTTTCTTTAGTAAACTCTATTGCAACCATGAAGAAGAGGGTATTTGTGAAGAGCTTGGGATACCTGTGGATGATAGTTCTGATGATACATGAACATAAGAGATAGCAAGGAAAGGAGTTTCATTAGGAGGGGCATTGCTGAATAGCATTTCAGGAGGATAAATTAGATCATTATGAGAAGGTGATAGAATAAAAATAGAGGGTGAGATAAATGGGATTAACTCCTCATCATTAGGACTATTGTGAGGATTTATGCCTACCCTTTCTTCTACAACTTCTGAATTGGGTCCAATGCATTTTCCTTCAGCTTTGACTACTTTCTTCTTATTTTTGGATCACTCTCACACATTCTTGTAAGATTACACCTCTTATTTGATTCTTTTTCATCACTGCCTCCCTAATTTTTTTTCTAAGAGTTGGTAACTAAAATAGAAATCGTGAGATGGTGGAAGAAGAGCCTTCTTGAGCATCACTCCTTTTCCTTGAATAATTATCTTTATCCTTTGGTTTTATAGTCGTAGCTTCAAATATATTCTTCCTTAACCATTATTCTGACCTCATAACAATATGAGCTATCCTCTCACCTAATTCTTTCAACTCCTAACTTTCCCAACTAAGAGGCGATAAAGGTAGCTGTGTGAACCCCTCTCCTAGTACCTGCAAAACAAGATGAGTAAACAAGTTAAACAAAGAATTGCAAGCTAAAACAAGGATTCCCCATGAAATCCATTTACAAATTCAAATTAGGAAGAAAATATTGAAGAACACAATGCAAATGACAAAAACAAGATAAAATCCTAATTAGATGTGCAAACTCATAATCCCATGGGGGAATTGGTGCCAATTTGATGTGAAAATTGGCCCTTTCCCAATTCCTATGATGCAAGCTTCAAATGTTGGAGATGATGTTGATCCACTTTGATGAAAGATGAGAACTCCAAGCCAAAAACTGCAAACCTAGCTATGACTCAATGATAATGGATAAAATTCAAGAGATATTTGAGCATGGTAACTTTGCTTGGATTGTGGATGATGAAATGAGGATATGAGCTCTTTATTTATAGGATTCTTAGATGGATGAATGTCCAAATTTGAGCAATGTGGGACTAACATTCATCCAATAAAATGATGCCACTTGTCAAGCTATGAATGAATGATGGATGTGCAAGATTTGGGGTTTGTGCCAATAAATTCCAATATTTGAAATTCAAATTTGTTGAAATGACATGCAAGAGGGAAGGGAAAATGCAATAAATGCCACTTAGCTCAAGGCAAAGGACATGTAAGAGATTTTAAATGCCTTGTTGGATGTACATGTTGACTTGCAATTTTTGAATTCAAATTGAGAGAATATTCAAAAGATGCCTTGTGAGGAAAATAGAGATTTAATAAATGAATTAAATCTATTTTCATGTGCAACTTGCATTAGCTAGAGGATGTGATGAGATGAGGTTAAATTAATCAAGGGTTAATTAATTTATGGAGATTAGATGATGTGACTTATTTGGCTTAGATTTATGGATTTATTTAAATCAAATAAGAGAGGAATATGATAAGAGGCTAATTAAATAAGGATTTTGATTTATTTAATTAAAAGGATGGTGTTAGATTAAATCAAATAAGGTCTTAATTTATTTAATTTAATGGAAGACTTTAGAGATTCAATCAAATAAATTGATTATTTAATTAAATAGGGATAATTAGATCAGATGGATTGATTTAATTAATAGGAATTGACTTAATGGATAAAATGGTTTATTTGATTAAGGGATGAACTGATGAATTTAATCAGATAGGAGGATTTGATTAAATGGTTAGTGAGGGATGATTAGGAAGAAGCTTGATGTTAGTAAGTCGGATCGGATGCACGATGTCAATCAAATATATTTCACGATGTCTGAGTAGCACTTGAACTTTTTCAAAATAAATAGGATCAACTAAATCTGCTCTGTCATCCTCTATGCCAATTATATCCCATCCTAGCCTAAATTTTGTGATCTTCTGAACAATAATCCTCATCCAATCTCTCCCTTAGACCTTGAAATCATCCTCACAATCTTCCCAAAAGTCATCAATATCTAGAAAATTATAATAGCCTACACCAACCTGGTTCAGATTATTTCTAACATACCATTTGCCACAAAGGGAAATCTCATCTTATAACAACCCAAATTCAGTTTAGCTATTGTTCTCTTGATGTTCTTAGCATCCCCATAAGATTTGTAATTTTAGTAGCTAAGGCCTATAGGAAAAGGAATATGATTTTCCCTTCTATCTTTGCATGCCTTGTTAATTCAACCAATTTTTCCACATACTTCAATCAAAACCAACTTGTCATCTACATATCTTGGAAACATATAAGGATATCCATTGAAACCTCTAATCTGTATATAAATAAACCTCAAAAAATGGATAAAAGTAACTCCCATATCATTTTATAAGAATTCCCACCTTTGGAGATTTCCAAGTCTAGTATTCCCTTGGAGCTCTCTCACCGTCAACATAGTGAAAGCATTGTTTACCCTGTGGAAATGCTTGTAACTTTGCTCCAGTTGTAACTGTGAGTAAAAATCATAGATTTGAGTTGTGTTATCAAATATCCCACAATTGTTGAGCCTTGGCCAAATTTTCATGCTTGTAATAGCATGTACATGAGGTAAGAAGACATATCCAAATATTGGTTTGTCTTGAATTGAGTTAGTTGGTTATGCAAGCTATCACTAACAATACCTCCCCAATCAATAAATTGGATGTTTGTACATATGATGGTAATAAACAAGTACATCCAATTTTCAAAATTATCTGAAGTCTTATTCCCTATTAACCAGTTTAGGAGTACCACCATATTGGGAACATCTTCAATGGACATAGACCTGTGAAGAATTTTTGGAAAAATGAGATTTCCCCTTTTTGGGTGTCAACAACCAATTTTTTTCTATAGTACTAAGGCATCGATTTTATTTTCAACAAAATATTGCTCTACAATTTCCTTATTTATATCAACAAATTGGTTCCTAACCAACAATCTAAAAATAATCTCAAGAGAAACATCATCTAGTTTTTCCTCCAATCTACCATATGAAGTTTTGATTTATCTAGTCTTTGCATCATATGCCTTCATGCATTCCAGAACAAGTTCAAGACATTGGACAACTACTAGATATTCTACTGCATGTGCTAACCTACTTTCAAACACCTTCTATGCAAAGGAGTGCTCTTTCCCTCTTCCATGGCTTCCCAAAAATCTTGAATGTTGATGTCCCAATTTTGTATTTGATATTTCAGGAAGCGTGCTTTCAAGAATCGAGATGAATTCATATCCTTGATATTTATACTTTGTTTTTATATAAAATCCACCACTGATTGATCTATTTTAAAACTAAAAAATTGCCACTTACAATGTTGGGGATGAAGTAATGAAATGAACTCATTTATCACAATTGCAAATTTTAAGTTTGCAAATTTTTACTATTCCACCATAATTCCTTTCTTTGGTTTAAATAAATGTCTTCACTATGAAGATTACCCCTGTTTGCCTCTATTGGCCACACCAATCTCTTCAATTCTGCATAAATACCCTGTCAAAAAGCTTCTATTTTGGTACAAGTAGAGGATGCTAGTATCACACACCCTTCAAGAGTTTTTACTTGAAAGTTTTTAAGAACTATTTTAAATGAATCAATTTTACAAATATCCTGCTACCATTTCATTCTATTTAGCTTTGAAATTTTATGTTGAACATTTCACATGCCTGGTCTGGGCACATCCATTTGGAAAATTTTGTCAAGCATTTCACTGTCATCCTCTATGCAGCCATAGGCAATCACAACTTTTGAAAAAAACCCTTAATCATTTTATTCCAATAAAAAATTCTATCAAATAGTTCACTTATCTTCTCTATCATGCCCCTCATTATGCATCCAAACTCAGGAAAATATAACATCAAACAAAAAATCATCTTAAATTCTACTATGTGGTAATACTCTATGCATCATGCATTCCATGGGACATGTCTTTGAGAAATTTTGTGAAACAATTCATATGTTTGGCATATGATTCAACATATTGCGTGTGAATTTAATAGGTCAATAGTTGTGCAATTCAACTTTGTACCTGTGAGTCGAATTTTCTTGAAATTTTCTAATGTCATTTTAACCAATTCACTTCTTGTTTATATCATGTAACCATACATTCTATTTGATTAAATTGCTTTGAGAAAACATGTCAAATAGTTCCCATGCCTCTACACCAAATACATGAAGGTTGCACTTAACAAAACTATTTTGAACTCATCTTGCAATTAGTTATCACAAAGATCCCATTTTGGCATAGGTAGAGAACAAGCTGGGAAAGGGTGTGGAATTTGGCTCCATGGCTACCATTTTATTTTCTTGAAAGTTTCTACACCTTTTTCAACAAATCCATTTCTTGTAAATCCTGCAATCGTAGTAGTCTATGAGACCACTTCTCTAAGGACTTTTATGAAATTCCATCTCATTGAGGCACTCTGTCAAACAATGTATGTACAAAATTACCTGTAGCTCCCTCATAAGCGGTTATTGTGGTTAACTCTCTTTTTTCCCTCTTTTAAAGGTTCACTATTTTGAAGTTTTGAATTTGCTACCATAGTAGCAAGAAATGAGAGTTTTGAAGTTTTGAATGAGGTAGCAAATTAGCATTAAAGAAGTGGCGGAGTTGTGAATTGGAGAGCACAGTAGCATTAATGAAGAGAATGTATATGGAACCTCCCTCAATCTTGCCATTGACCAATAAAACCTTTAAATGACCAGAAAACTTTATTTATGAACAATCAATGCTTTGGAAAAGTTTTAAATTAATTCCTTATGTTTTTCTAGTAGACTCCTTGATCAACCCCTAACACTACAAAATGAGAACATGCGTAACTTTTGATTGGTAAAACATTTTTCCTTGAAATTTTTCTAGCATGACAAAAACACCATTATGAACAAAACCTAGAAAATAATTTCCTTTCAAGAAAATAGGGATTTTGATTTAATATTTTTTGAAATTTGACAGATAAAATTGAAACTTTAAAATCTCCTAAAGCGAGAAGTGGGTGGCTGCAAAAACTTCTCCTAAAGCGAGAAGTGGTTGGCTGCAAAAATTGATCACATTTCTCGAAATACTATCAGGAACATCCCCCTAAATCATATTTTTCTAAAAATTCATAATTTTCAAAATTTAACTGTTTTTTATTTTTCACCAATGCACAGGATTATTTTTTAGTACAATTGGGAGCATACATAATTCTCAATTTGGCACCTGACATTAGAGTTGAAATCATCAACCTATGCTAACCAATTGGACTTAGGAGTTATACATTGATTTTGATGAATTATGAAGATGGGACACAAATTGACCAACCAACAATAAGGTTTCCAAAAGGACAACCTTTGAACACACTCAAATAATAACCGGTCCTAAAGACACTATGGAGACATATTATTGATCAATCAAATGATGGGTATTATGTGAAAATTTTGAAATTGATCTAGTAAAAAATTAGGGGATAACAACACCTCATGAGACTAGCTATCCTTGCCCCCCAAGTGTAAGGACAAGAATAACCATATGTGGATATTATTGTGTTACTCCTCATTAATGAGATATGATTGCATAAAATGTTTTTGTACCTCCATGCATGACAATGAGCATCATATGATACTAAAATTTCACACAAAAAGGAGCAACACCATAGTAGTTAATTTATTATTTTTATGGATCCACATCAATGTCATATAGTTGAATTAACCATTGCAATTTTTTCTTTAAAGCACAACACTCATCAATATAATGACCAAATATTTGGTGGTATGCACAAAAGACAAGTTTTTAGTTATTTTCTTATCATCTTTCCTTTCACTAATAGGTGGTAGAGTGATTAATTCCCATTGCAAAAGTGTACATAATGTACATTCTATTTTAGAAAAGGAATGTGGATAAGGGAGGAGACCATCTCTAATTAGACCATGAGGTGGTGGTGGGTTTAAAGTTGGAGTTACAAATGTATTATGTAAAGGAGGAGGACCTTGGTAACCAATCACTATTGTAGATTCTTGTTGTTTTTGTTCTAAAAGAGTATGAATTTCATGTTCATTCATTGTATCACAACCTTGTTTAGCGAGAATTTTAAATCCATGAACATGACACTTTTCTAAATCAATTGGTGCATCACTAACTTTGTTTACATAGGATGAATGAGTATTTTTGGGGACATGTTTTCTTATTGGCACTAGCAAGGGCCTTTATGCATAATGGGTAAGGGATTCTCTTTGTGAGAGACAAAAAACATGTCAAGTGAAGGTATAGTGTTGCAAGAATGGAAAGAGGGATGAAGTGTTGTCATTGATGTCAACCGGTTAGTTGGTTATCTACTAGTTGCTAATTTATTGTATATGTTGAGGATATTGAGAAAATTGTATTAAAAGGAGGTTGTAGGTATTCGACTGTTGATGATGTTGTTTCAGTGCTTGTGAACTATGTTTCTTTGTGTTTTGATTGAGGTTTGGGAGAATGGTTGCTGGTCCAGATTTCTCTTTGTTGGAGTCTTATGGCTCGTGGTTCTAGAATTGTGTTGCCTTGGTTCTGTTGAAGATGGTTTCGACATTTGGAGGCACGAACCTTAATTGATCTATGTGTTTTACACTGGTTTGGCTGACTGTGTGCCAAACACTATTTTTGAAGTTGATGAAGCGTGTTGGATCTATTATGGGTCCCGGTGAAGCATGTGTTTGGGTCACTCTCATTCTAATTCCACCCTAGGATGTTTGGCACCAACCTAATTTGAATTTGAAGTTGGATGGCCGACTTTGTATCTTTTCAAGGTTGGAGATAGTATAAGTACAAAATGTGCTAGTGATGAAAATTGTACATAAGAAAAGAAGGAAGATAAGTGAAAGAGCAGATGCAACTTTGATGCTATTCTTAAAGTGTGTGAGTTAGGTGTGTGGTTGTTCAGTGCGAAGCTTAACGCTGAGTTTTCAGATGTAATGAGTAGAAGATGAAATCTATCATTCATGCAAGTTGATTAGTGATCGCGGTTTAATCTTTGTTGCATTGGGATTGTTGTCTCTCTATAACAAGTCTTCTTTGTCTTCTTTGTATCTCGATTCTCTATGGAAGTGAGCCCTTCGGGTTGCAGCCCTTTGGACAATGAGTCTAAATAGTGAGTCCTTATTTTAGGTAGTGAGCCTTTTTGTAATCGGTTTTGATATTCTCTATAGTGTGAGTTAATTATCACTATGGTTTTTCCCTCATTGGGTTTTCCACGTAAATATGGTGTTATTGTGTTTTTGCATTTGCATTTGATGGTTAATCGCTTAATCAGTTTATGTGTTAGCTCTGGTAATTGAATTTAAGGTTATAATCTACATGACCACTGATTCACCCCCCCTCTCATTTGTCCTATCCAACAATTGGTATCAGAGCTTGGTTCCTTGGTGAAGAGCTTAACCACTTGAGGAAGGTCTAGGATGGATAGAAAAATGGTCTTTGATTATTTGAGGTTTGATGGAACTAATTATGGTATCTAGAAAGTGTTGATGGAAGAATATCTGGAGTATTGCGAATATGATGTAGAGAAAACTTATTAGAATCCATAGCACTCCTCTTGCTAATGGTTTGAGTACACCTGAACAAATTAAAACACATGAAGCAAATAACAAGGCAAAGTTCATCTTGAAGAATAGTTTGGTACATTTCGAGTTGATTAAGGTTCAAAATTTGAAGAGTGCTAAGGAAGTTTGGGATGCTTTAGAAAGAGCACACAATGGTGATGAAAGGGTAAAAGAGGCAAAATTATAGAATTTGGAAACACAATTTGATCTTATACATATGTTTGAAGATGAGAATGTTAAAGCCTATGCACAAAGATTGGATGAGGTAGTGGCTATCCAATGTGATCTCTTAGCACTACTATAGATGAGACCAAAATTGTAAAGAAGATTCTCAAAACTCTTCCTGATGCTTACAATGAAAAGGTGAGTGCTATTAAGCAGACTATAGATTATAAGACTTGTACTAAGGATTTTTTGCTAGGATTTTTGACATCTTATGAGATGAGGAAGCCAAATCTAAGAAGTGGAGGCAAAGCAAAGTCTACTTTTAAAGCTACAAAAACTAAATAACCAGATGAAGAGAACTTTGATGAAATTGAGGCTAACTTTGTAAGAAGAATGAGAAAAGGCATTGGTAAGGTATAGGATGGGCTGGTGTGGTTGGGAGAATTTGGTGCTGTAAGCTAAGAAAGAATGGCTGAGGCATGCCAGGGCAGATTTATGGCATGGCTGGTAGGACACACATAGGGACCCAAGAGCTTGGTGGTTCCCATTGTGGGGATCTGTGCTTTGTGTAGTAGACAGAATTTGAGAGAGGACAGGTGTTGGGAAAGCAGTGTTTTCTGATGTTGTTTGCAAAAGACCTAAAAAGATGAACAAAAATGCAAATAGAACCAAACAAAAAGCTGTAATACAAAATGTGTACACCTGTAAGCCTGATGAAGACTAGAAAACACTCTGAAAAACTAGAAATATTAACTTTTTGGCTGAATGGGACTCATTCGCCACCGTAGGCAAATTAATCCCAGATTAGGGTTTTTTGCCCAGAATCTGGTTTCTGCCAAGTGGGTATTGGAATATGCATTCAACTCTAACAGGAACCTCCAGTGGGACTCATTCACCATCCATGGTGAATCAGTGCTTTTTCTGTTTTTTGCAAATTCAAGTTTTAGACCTGTACTTTGTCACCTGCACAACACTTCTTGATGGAAACCTAGATCAGAATCTCTAAAAATACCTACAAAATAGCTTAAAATTTGTTGTCTAATGGGGGGTTTGCCTTGGTCAAACCCCTAATTTGGTAATTAAACCTTGAATGGACAAAAATATGCATAAAACCCTAGCCTTAAGTGTGTCTAAGACTAGGAAATCTGAAGTAAGACAAAACCCTAGGGTGATCCCACAATATTGGTTTACAATTTTTGGCCAAACTGGACACTGAATTGATTTTTTCTAACTAAATCTTCACTTTCGGGCACCTATAGCGGCTAAACTGTGAGGAATTTGAAGATGATGCAAACTAGTGATTTGTGAAATTTTGTTTGTAGATTCTAAGTATATTTTTTTCAATTTTTTTGGAATCATATTGCACTTCTTTTTCCATCTCCTTCGAAAACTAGTTTTTTTGAGTAAACACAATTTTTGAGTGATGCTCACCGTATACAACATAAATTTTTTCCATGAAGGATAAAATTATAATTTTTTTGAGTTTAGATTTGTTACTATGATATGTAGTGCTTTAATTTGGTTTCATTGTGTTTTATTGAATTTTTTTTCTTAATAAAGTTTCAAAGTCAAACCAATTACAATTCAGACATAGGTGGATTGCATACAACATAACTCTTTTTGTATGTATCAATTTTTATTTTTTTTGTTGGATCAAGGACTTCAATATCTAGTGCACTGATAGTTTTCAATTTTTTTTTGATAATCTGCTATTTTTCCGCATGTGTAGAACAAAGAGCTTGATTTTTACAAATTGAAAAACCTACATTCTAGAAATGAAAAATAAATATAATAATCAAATTAAATTTATTTTAAAATTATACTTGCTAGTAAAACTTATAATAAGGACTACATACTCACAAAAAAATAAATTTTAAATGAATTCATTTGATCCCCCAAAAGATAAATCAAAAGTGGTTTTTTATCAGCATTTTGATGGGTGTAAAGGAGACTCCGTTATAGGTATGGTTTAAAACTAGCGGGGTTCTATCCAAGGGGGTTTGATCTAAGGTGGTTTGATCAAACCCTCTTCAATTGGAATCCTTTAAATGGAACTTTTCAAGGCTTAAATCATTATATTTTCTAAAAATATGTGATTTCAGCAAAAATCAGGATCTCCGAGAAAGTGTAAACTAGTATTATGGGATCACCCCCTATTCTTATGTGCTAGAATAAGATGAGAAAATATGATTTGAATGATTCAAGGCTTCAATCCAAGAAACCATACAACATCTCAAATGAATGTAAATGGCATGCAAACCTTAAATATGAAGATAGAGAGAAAATGGAAGATGGAATCACTTTGAAAACAAGTCTTTAGGTTTGATTTGATGGCTAGTTTCATCTCCTCAACTTAGATTTCTCCATGATTCTCCATAGGCATCCATGATAAACTCTTTGCAATGTTGGATCTTGAATGAGAAGTGAGCTTGAAGACTTGCAAAAATCCTATCTTGTTGTCCAAAAGCTTCAACTTTGCTGTAGAAATGCTAATGAAACTTCTTGTGGAAGATTCTCAACACTTGAATTTTGAAATTGATTTGTAAAAATGACTAAGAGATGTGAAAAATGACCTAAAATGTGTATTTATAGGCATCAATACCTAATTTTCTTGTTATTTAGACCTAAGAGGCTGACATCCACTAAAAATTGAATTAAGTCAGTGAAATTCTCGCTCAAAATTGAAATTTGCCCCAGAAGGGACTCATTCGCCACCCTTGGTGAATGGGTCCCACCAAAGGGGACTCATTCACCCAAGGTGGTGAATGGGTCCCACTAGTGGTTTTTGGAGATGGGTTTTCGGGATATGAATGAATTAAGAGGTATTTTTCAGGATTTATATGATTTTCAAGTGAAATGGGTGTCTAGATAAAAAATAATAGGTCTTAGGGGCCTATAAATTTTGTTTTGAAGAATGATTAATTCAAGAGTACTCAAAAGTAGGTCCAAATTAAGCGTGAAATTGTCTCTTTTCTCAAGAGTGTCCAATTTTTCTCATACAATATGAGAAAAGAAAGGAAAGAAGATTAACAAAGCTTACTATGTTAATGAGAATGCTAGTATTTCAAATGAAGATTCAGAATATGAAGATCCAGATGACAATTAATGCTTGTTCTTGGAAATTAAATATGACCTACTTATAC
>VDFB02367928.1:335165-360872 GCA_007258455.2 Sequoia sempervirens | reverse complement strand
ATGAATGCTTGTTCTTGGTGATTAAAGATGAACCTACTTCTACTAATTCAAAAAAATAGTCAAAGGAAAGTCCTTCAGAGAAGGAGAAGAAGGAGAAAAATGAAGGTACAGTTATCTCCGCCCTACATGCTAAACAAGAAAAGAATTTTTGGGTGGTTAATAGTGGTTGTTCACATCACATGATTGGTGACAAGAGTAAGCTTGTGAAACTTGAAAAATATGATGGAGGTCTGGTTATGTTTGGAGATGATACTAGTGCTAAAATTTGTAGGATAGGTTTAGTAAGTTTTGATGGAAAACATCATACTGATGATGTCTACTATGTTAAGGGTTTAAGCATAATCTATTGAGTGTTGGTCAATTGTACAGAAAGGGATATGATCTTGTGTTTAAGAATGAGAAGTGTGAGATTCAGAAAGGATCCGAAACATTGATTACTACAGGAAATAAATCTGAAGGGAATATTTATCAGCTTAAAGGTGCTGATGGATGATGTTTTATGACACAGATAAATGACATCTAGTTATGACACAGGAGAATGTGTCACATGAATTTTGATAACTTGGCAAGGATTAGTACTATTCAGGCTGTGAGAGATCTACTAAGAATTACAAAGCTTGTAAATGATATCTACAAGAATCGCCAGTTCGGGAAGCAGACAAGAAATCATTACAGATCAAGAGAACAATCTACTACTGGATTACTAGATTTGGTTCATACAGATCTTTGTGGTCCTATGAGAGTGAAAAGTCTACTTGGTGAAAGGTACTTTATGCTTTTAATTGATGATTATTCTAGATATACATGGGTTACATTTTTAAGAGAAAAATCAGAAGCATTAGATAGATTCAAGGCATTCAAGGCTATGGTTGAAAATGAAGTGAATTTGAAGATAACATGCTTGAGATCTGATAGAGGTGGTGAATTCACCTCCCATGAGTTCAATATGTTTTGTTAAGTGCATGGAATAAATAGACAGTTATATGCTCTAAGAACTCCTCAACAAAATGGAGTTGTTGAAAGGAAAAACATGACAGTTCAAGAAGCTACTAAGTCAATGATCACTGAAGCCAGATTACCAGAAGTTTACTGGAAAGAAGCTATTCACACTGCTGTATATGTATTCAATTGAGTTCAGGCAAGAGAAAATAGTACAAAGACTCCCTATGAGCTATGGCACAAAAGAATTCCTACAGTTAAATATTTCAAGGTATTCAGAAGCAAATACTATATCAGAAGAGATGAGGAAACATTGGGAAAGTTTGATACAAGAAGTGATGAAGGAATATTTATTGGATAATCTACTAAAAGCAAGGCATATAGATGTTTCAACAAAATATTGAGGAAGATTGTAGAAAGCTTGAATGTGAAGGTTGATGAAATAGTGAAGAATTCTATTGATATTGATGGATATGTGTCTAATGAACATGACTGTGCAAGAATACAAGAAATTATGGAAGAACAAGATAGAGATGAGAAGAAAGAGTAGAATGAACATGATGAAAGAGAAGAAGATGCTCTGGTGATGTCCCTTAGAACACATAAATATGTACAGAGGAATGATTCAGAAATTCAGATTATTGGAGACAAGAAAAAAGTGTGTTAACTAGAAGCAAAGCTGTTGCTGAAGTAAATTTGTGCTTATTCTTTGAAATTGAGTCTAAGTCAGTAAGTGAAGCCTATAAGGATGAACATTGGAAGGAAGCAATGAAAGAATAAATTTTGTAGATTGAAAAGAATCAAACTTGGGAATTGGTTCCAAGAACGACAAACAAAAATATCATTGGATCAAAATGGGTATTCAAAAACAAGCTGAATGAGAATGGGAAAGTTGTCAGAAACAAAGCAAGGCTTGTGTAGAAAGGCTACTCACAAGTGGAAGGTATATATTTTTAGGAAAATTTTGCACCGGTAGCAAGAATGGAAGCTATAAGGATGTTCTTGGCATTAGCTACTTATAAATATTTCACAGTCTATTAGATGGATGTCAAGTCAACATTTTTTAATGGTGAACTAGATGAAGAGGTCTACATGGAACGATCG
This sequence comes from Sequoia sempervirens, assembly GCA_007258455.2. Lineage (NCBI taxonomy): Eukaryota > Viridiplantae > Streptophyta > Pinopsida > Cupressales > Cupressaceae > Sequoia > Sequoia sempervirens. The sequence goes on along the minus strand of VDFB02367928.1, from coordinate 358,829 downwards.
AAAGGATCTCAATTAACAGACCAACCGGATATGGTGTGCAAATTGAAGAAAGCCTTATATGGACTGAAACATGCTCCTAGAGCCTGGTATGCAATGCTAGATAAGTATTTGAGTCAACAAGGATTTAACAAAGGTACGACATACAATAATTTGTATTTCAAGACTAAAAATGACAAAATATTGATTGTGGTTGTATATGTTGATGACATTATCTTTGAGGAAATGAAAAGATGTGCAAGATGTTTGTGGAAGTGATGCAGAAAGAATTTGAAATGTCTATGTTTGGCAAGATGAATTTCTTTCTTGGGCTACAGATTAATCAAACAGAGAAAGGAATTTTAATTTCACATTGATCTAAGTATGTGAGAGAGATGTTGAGGAAATTTGGGATGGACGGTTCCAAACCAATAAGTACTCCTATGGTGACTGGTTGCAAGTTGGGTAAAGATGATGATTCACCTAAGACTGACCAGAGCAAGTATAGATCTATGATTGGTGGACTACTGTATTTGACTGCTACTAGAATGGATATTATGCATGCAGTTTGTCTTGTAGCTAGATTTCAATAAAATCCGAAGGAAACACATGTTACTGCAGTTAAAATAATATTCAAATATTTGAAAGGCACTCCGGATTATGGATTATGGTATCCTAAAGATACTAATTTTACACTCAGTGCTTATATAGATGTAGATTGGATTGGAAGTATAGATGACATAAATAGTACAAGTGGTGGTGCATTCTTTCTTGGATGTAGATTGGTGGCATGGTTGAGTAAGAAGCAAGATTCAATCTCTTTGTCTACTGCTGAAGTTGAGTATATTGTTGCTGCATCTTGCTATACACAAGTTTTATGGATGAAACAAACATTGAAAGATATCACAGTGCTACATGATGATCCTATTTCTATCTTCTGTGATAACACAAGTGCAATTAACATTTTGAAGAATCCTGTGATGCACTCAAGAATGAAGCATATCTTTTCTTAAGAGAGAAGGTCATGGAGAATGAAATAAATCTTGAGTATGTTTGGACAAAGGATCAGATTGTGGATATATTTACAAAGGATCTTCCTAAAGATACTTTTGAGTATCTTTGGGATAAGCTAGGGGTTATTTCCCCTCCTTTTACAAACTAAGATGCATTTGGAGATGCATCAGTCTAGTGGATTCATGCTTTTATCTTTTTGGAATGATGTTTTTGGTGGCTACCCCTCAGGAGGAGCACACAAATTTTTTAAGTGTTGTCATTATGAGTATTCTGTTTTCATGTCAAAGGAAGTTTCAATGGACATATCTTTTTCCTTTGCCATTGATGTCAAAGGGGGAGAGATAAAGCATGTGAAAAAGAAAGAAAAAGAGAGAAAGCATGTGAAAAGGAAAAGAAAGTTAATAAGATAAAGTAGGTAATGAGGAAAATGATCTTCTAAAGGGGAGAAGCAAAAAGAAAAATATTGAGAAGTATTTCAAAACTGGTATGGCGTCTTTGATGGTTTTCTTCACATCATGTGTTTCCATCAATGACAAAGGGGGAGATTGTTGCAAGAATGGAAAAAGGAATGAAGTGTTGTCATTGATGTCAACCGGTTAGTTGGTTATCTACTAGTTTCTGATTAATTGTATATGTTGAGGATATTGAGAAAATTGTATTAAAAGAAGGTTGCAGGTATTTGGCTATTGAGGATGTTGTTCTGGTGCTTGTGAACTATGTTTCTATGTGTTCTTATTAAGATCCAGGAGAATGCTTGCTGGTCCGAATTTCTCTTTGTTGAAGTCTTATGGCTTGTGGTTCTAGAGTTGTGTTGCCCTAGTTCTGTTGAAGATGGTTTCAACATTTGGAGGCATTGAGCTTAATTGATCTATGTGTTTTACACTGGTTTGGCCGATAGTGTGTCAAGCACTATTTTCGAAGCTGATGAAGCATGTTGGATCTATTATGGGTCTCGGTGAAGCATGTGTTTGGGTCGCCCTCATTCTAATTCCACCCTAGGATGTTTGGCATCGATCTAATTTGAATTTGAATTTGGATATCCGACTTTGTATCTTTTCAAGGTTGGAGATAGTATAAATACATAATGTGCTAGCAATGAAAATTATACATAAGAAAAGAAGATAAGTGGAATAGCAGACACAACTTTGATGCTATTCTTAAAGTGTGTGAGTTAGGTGTGTGGTTGTTCAATGCGAAGCTTAACGCCGAGTTTCCAGATGCAGTGAGCATAAGGAAATCTCTATCATTCATGTAAGTTGATTAGTGATTGCGGTGGAATATTTGTTGCATTGGGATTGTTGTCTCTTTGCAAGAAGTCTTCTTTGTATGTCTATGGTAGTGAGCCCTTCGGGTTGTATCCCTCTGGACAATGAGTCCTTATTTCAAGCAGTGAGCCTTTTTGTAATCAGTTTTGATATTCTCTATAGTGTGAGTCAATCCTCACTGTGGTTTTTCCCTCATTGGGTTTTCCACATAAATCTGGTGTTATTGTGTTTGTGCATTTGCATTTTATGGTTAATCACTTCATCAGTTTATGTGTTAGTTTTGGTAATTGAATTTAAGGTTATAATCTATGACAACTGATTCACCCACCCTCCCCCTCTCAATTTTCCTATCCAACATATAGTAGGCTTCGTGGCTTTTGGCTAGGGTGAGTAGGAAAAATTGAAGGATGGTATATGTGTTATTTAAGGATAGTGTTGGATTTAAGGGAAGGTAATGTATTTTTTAAAGAGCTATCAATGATCTCTTCTTCTTGCACTAAGACATCCTCACTAGGAGGAAATGTATTGGGAGAAAAAGATATATGAGCCTCATCACTTGTCGAAGAAGCATTACCAAATACATAACACAAAACATCAACCAAATATTTCAAAGAAGAAATCATTTTTCCAAAGCACTCAAACATTGTGAAAGCTTTGTACTAACAATTATATGCACTAAGAAAATGACCGTTACATAACAATGAAAGTAGAACTAGGAATAGATCTAGACTAAGGACTTAGAGAGATCACTGTCACCAAAATCTAGTACAAATCAACTAGGTTAGGGGATTTAAGTGCCCTAGACCTGATGAATTAATTTTCAAAATTCTAAAGATTTGAAAATAAACTTTTGTGTTTGAGGATCTTGATTCAGAGATTGTGGACAATGATTTTGGGTTGCCCACACAATGCTTTGCTCCTTCTAGGGTTTTTCACCTAAAAGGAGAAAGGGGGATTGAATGGGGTCCAAACTGCAAATTTCTACACTCAATATTAATGTAAATGAGATGTATTATGCCTAATTATGACATAATAATGCATTGATTTGAAAAGAAAATGATTTAATGATGCAAAACCTAAGAAATGTAAAGTGTTGGAAAACATAGTGTGATATGCAGAAACACCTAAACATGCAAGTAAATGATAAAATAAAAAAACAAAATTAGAGAGGTGCACTTGGAATCTAAAATTTGATGCTGGGAGATTCTAGAATCCTGAGAAATTGACTAAAAATGTTGACTGGGACACTTACGCCAGGCTGGGCAACTTAGTCCCAGTTTCGAGAAAACTTGTCAAAACAAGAATCTACCAAATGGGTATCCAAAAATGCAGAAACCACTTTTTAGGCCTGAAAGCGGGACTAATCTACTACTAGTGGTGACTTAGTCCACCTACAGATTTTGTGAATCTCGGGACAAAATCTTGTAGCCTCAGGTCTGCACTTGCTTTTCTGACAGGTGTCCGCACTTGATTATGTAGAAAACAGGATAAAAAGTCTCTACAATCTTGAATTAGGGTTATGTTGACTTGATTGAATTTAAAGACTTCTTGACCACTTTTCAACACCTATTTCCTTAACAAATTTGCATACAAAGTCTACAAACACACATGCAAAGGGGGAAAAATGGTTGAGGGTTAGAGAATAGGGGTTTGCCTTGGTCAAACCCCACTTTGGTAATCAAACCCTAAACAATGAAATGAAATGGAAAGAGAATGATAAATAGATAACATGCAAATGTCATAAACTTACCACACCCTTGATGTTGAAAATCTGAAGATATGCAATGAAGTGCTCTAATGGATGACTTAATTGTGCTTAGAGTAGTTGAATGCTTGAGAATGATTAAGAAAATGAATGCTTGATGAATTAGGAGATGAAAAATGAGGGGAAAAACCCTTATTTATACTTGATCTTACTAAATTTCCTGAAAATAACACATCACAGGTCGACCTTAAGGGTTAGAGGACAAAATCCTGCTAGAAAATTGAAATAATTTTGAGTTTTGTACCAAAAAGGACTAAGTTGCCCATATTGGCGACTTAGTCCCACTTAAGCAAATTAAGTGGGTGCCGGGAATTATGGGGCATTAAATGTTGTCCAACGGGAATATCCTCAAAAACACACTTAAAAATGACTGAAAAGTGCATTAAGGGGTCATTTAAACATGAGAAAGGGTTAAACTAGTGAAGACAAGTCTAGAAAAGCATGAAAGTGAGTTACAACACTTCACAACACTTTAAAATAAGACTTGGTAAATAATAAAAAGGGGTTATTTAAGTGAATTATGATGAAAGGGTCCTAGAAAAGTGTGAAAGTGGGTTACAACACTTCACAACACCTTTACAAGACATCCTAGAAGTCTTAATGATTCTCAAGGGTCCAAGACCTAATGTGAATGTGTTGATCGCATTACAACATTAAATCTAGGAAAAATCAAGCCAAAGTCCACTAGAAGGGCCTGAACATGAAAAAGTAGAAGGGTTACTTTTTCTGTGTCCATAGTTAGCCCCCACTTTAGTGAGAGGATGAATTTGCTTCAAACTCTCGCTAAATTAGCCCAACATGCACATCAAGAGGGATCCTAATGCACACATGTTGGTAAGATGATACAACAATAATCAAGAGGGATGATCAAGCCCCTAGGATCACAATCCCATGGCAAACCAAACATAAGCACAAAGGAACACACATGATGATGGAAAGAAATGAAAGAAAGCTTCGATCGTATTTCCATCCCATTGTGGATTAGATCTAGGCAGTGTGTTTGAAAAAAAGAAAAATGTGCACTCACTTTGGGGTGACGAAACTTATGGTTGTCTGTTAGGTGAGAAGGCCCAAATATACTCACTTCGGGGCCACATAACTTCTATCACGACCCCTATTTTTATGGTTTGTATTAAATTAATTGGTGGTGAAATAAAAAGTGCAATGGAATAAAAAGGAATTAATTATAATTTAATTATAGATTTGATTTATTCCAAATAAATGATAATACTTGGTTAATTTAGAATAATTATTTTATTCCCAATTGAATGAACTTTCTTTATTATTTGTTTTAGAGTAAATATTTAATTTGCAAGTGAATAATATTTTTTTATTTGCTTATTAAGGATGAATATTTCTTGTGCAATTAAAAATAGCTCTTTCTCGCTATTTACTGTGGGTAAATTAGTTAGTTGCAATTAAAAATAGAATTCTTATTATTATCAAAGGTAAATATTATGCATGAAAAAGAAAGATTATTTTAATTTCAAGATTAGGTTATGGAAATTCGGGAGAAATCTTTAAAAAGAAGAAAAAATCATTAACAGAAAGAACATAGCTTTCATAATTTTCTTTATTGCTCTGCAAAAACAAAAAATAACTGAAGAAGCCTGGATGTCAGAAGAGGGTTCCTGAAGCAGGTGAATCAAGAACAGTAAAAAGGGAAGAAAAGAAATAAGGGGAAGAACAATAACAGAAAAAGAAAGGGGTGCTGGGTAGAGTTTTTTGGAGCATTGAAATTAAAATAGTAGCAAGAAGGGAAGGGGAGAATATAGGAAAAACAAGAAGAAGAAGAGGAGAAACCTTCAAAAGATCTATAACAGAAAAGAGGAAGCAAGAAGAGGATTTTCAAACTAAGAGTGAATCCCAGGTTTTTAAATCCCTTCCAATGTGTTTCAATTGAAAATTGTGTGTGAAAAATTGCCTGTATTGGAAAAAGATTGTATTTCTTTTCAATTCAATTGAGGGTAATCACCATATTTGAGTGCTAGCTGTGTGAAATTTATTGGCATAGTTTTACAATCTATACAATCTTTCTTATCCATATATATATGTATATATATTCGGTCTTGAATACACACACACACATATATATTTATATATACAATTAATCTTGTAACTCCTCGTATTGTACATTTATACACAAGATGAAGATTCCATTTGATCTTTTAATTCAAAATATTGATTCAGACTCTGGTATATCATATATTTAAATATATATATATACATATACCATAATGGATATATACATATATATTTATATTTAAATATAATGTTGTTTGTATATTCAAAGCACAGGCAAAAAATACATAGAAGCGTTGTTCCTTTTTATGCTGCAAATGAAACTTAGGGAATTATAGGCCTTTACAGCCGCTCCCTCCCCCATTGGGAGAGGGTTGTGCTATGGAGGCAACGCCTGTGGCTTGTGGAGAGGGTGCTCCCCTCCACAGGAAGCACCTCCCCAATGGAGGGGCGTAGACCCTTTATTGACTGTTCTTTTATTTGCTTTAAAATTTTCAACTTATTTTGAACTTCTCAGACACTCTTTACAAGCCACTGCAATGCATACCCCATTTTGTGCAGCCTTATAAACACGAATATATGCATATATATATGTGTATATGTTTAATTATAGTGTGAATTATATATATATATATGCCAATAGTTATACTTGTAGGTATATGATTTTTACTCTTTCAATGTTGTTCTTTGTTTTAAAAATGATAAACAGGTTGAAACCTTACTTTGTTTTTATAAGGATGATTTCTGAGTATGCATATATATATATATATATATATATATATATATATATATATATATATATATAGATGTACATTTATAATATGTATGCACACACACATTTAGATAGAAATATATATATATATATATATATATATATATTTATATATATATATGTATATATATATATATATGTATATTATTTATATATATATATATGTATATATATATATATGTATATTTATTTTAATTGAAGAATAAACAAGTTTAGAAATTAGGAATGAATAGAATAAGAATGAATATAAATACAATATCAATATGAATGAGAGTAAGTACTAAAATTCAAATGAATAGACATTGAAAATCTGACTGGGAAAGTTATACGCATTCTTTTTAAATTGATATAATTTTGTATTAGTTTGAATTATTCTCTTATATAGCCAAATAACGATCTTTGAAAATGTAACAATCTTCCGAATGAATGCTTGAACTAATGAACTCTGTGCAAGTTGTAGGAACTATGCATTAACTACTCTTTTTATACACTCTTTTATTCATTGAATATAATGGTATGAACATAATTGTTTTCCTTGTGTCACTTGAAAAATCGAAAGCATAGTATGATTTAAGACTTCTTCCCAACATAAACATAGCCTTCTTTTAATATTATAATCATTTCCCTATTATATAACTCTAATTTTATCTTTGAGATAATAATTACCTACTTCTCTTTATGTCTTATTAATAACATTCCACTCGCCAGTTGAATATATTGAAAGCTTATCTATGTCAATATTACCAACAATATTAGATAATGAAGGTATCCAACAATATTAGCAGCTATAACTATAATTTTCATTATTAAATGGACATATGTTGGTATTTATGTGTATTGATGTGAAGTGGATACTTACATTTTCCTTAGAGATAAATGTTAACTCATGTAGTTATTCTAACGACCCTTGAATATCTTTTTGTAAGAAGGAAGGCTATATCAAATTTGAGATCAATTGATGGTTTCTTTTCTTTCTTTTATTTTACTTAATGCAGTCATTTGATAAATTTCATAGTTATAGTATGGAATGAGACAAAGGAAAGATGTCGATAACCTATGATAGTAGCTTATTATCATCTATTTGAAACTCATGTCATTTTGTGTACTTATACGAGTGAATACTCATATATTTTCTAGCTTACATAGGTACTCTTACACATACATGAGCTATACCTTCTTAACTATTTTATAGTATTATTTTCTTATTGTTAAAAACCCTATGAATCATTGAGTTTAGAAGTAAACATTTTGGTTATAATTGCATAGGCATGTGTGCATTCTAGCAGGACTAGGACTACTTTCATGAAGTTTATGTGATTGGTTATGTTTGTTAGTGTACTTGTGAGGCCAATGGAAGTAGAATTGTCTTATTGCAATAGATTATGAGTGATTCATGATGGTGTTGGCATTACCTTAATTTCCTATGCAAGGATGATGCATTGGTGAAACTTGAGATTGTTACTTGTAGATTTATGTGACTTGTAAAAGAACTACAATATGTTCTTTGTGATATTTAAATATGTAATGAATGATCATGACAATGAGACGGTTGATCATTTCCCGTGAGGCATCTGGTAATCATTGAGACTTTGTAGCCGGTGAGGCATTTCATTAAGCTAGTGAGGCACTTTTACAAGTGGTTTTTCATCCCTAAGAGGGTTTTCCACTCATGAAAATCTTTGTGTTATGGTTTCTTTGTGGATGCTTTTATGATCTTAAATCCATTTCCTTAATTTTCATTACAATATTTGAATTTACATATATTGTTGAGATGGTAATTCATGTGTAAGCCTACATGGCTAAATCTAATGAAGGCACGACCTTGTTTTAATATACCTTGATTTATTGATGTATGTTATTCCATATGATTATAGTGATGAAAGTAATTTAATCATTTCAGAATCTTAAGGATATAATCTGTATTTATTTTTTTTCGGTTCTTACAACTTCTGGTTGTCCGCGGGGTGAGAAATCCACAACATACTCACTTTGGGGCCATGGAACTTCTGGTCGTCCGCGGGGTGAGAAATCCCAAAAGGTGGCTGTGGGGAAAGTCGTGCCTCAGAATGGGCTTCCCACTCAACCATATCAAAGTTATACCTCCTGATAACTTTAATAAGGCACCACAAATACAATGTCAGTTTGTGCTTCACGAGACAAGCAAAGCTTCACATGCTTAGAACTCATGAAAAAATGTAAAGGTACCATAGGCATGCAAGTTGTGTTATGCAAGGTGGCCATGTAAAATGCAAAATGCAAAATGCAAAAATGTAAAATGAAAAAGAAATGTTCAAATGAGTCTTGTCTAGTTCATTCGAGGTCTATAACTTAGGGAACATTGTGTCTAATGTCTCCAAGAGAGGACCAATCAAAGAATAAAATATTCACAACTAGGGGATGCAGTGCATCGCATCAGGTCACCAAGAGGAATGTAATATGCTAAGATAGATCATGCTCATGAAAGACATCACACCCAATGTCATCCACAAAGTGGCAAACACATCGTATAAAGTGACAAGGATACACTAAGAACCAATAAAAAGAAAAATGCAAATGAATAATGCCAATGTATGCCCCCACTTTAAAAGAATTTCTACACACCGTTTTGTGAGAAATTACTTTAAAGTAGCAAATGAAAAGTGCAAAAAGGAACAAGACACAAGAGCCAACTTGGAAAGCATGCCAAGTCATACGTTTATGAGTAAGACTCTATCATGCAAAGGAAAGAGAAATAAAAGAAAGAGGGGTTTCCCCCAAAAAGGAAAACACCAAACACATAAGGGATCTATGGATTTGGGGTCAATATGTTTGTTGCTGCAATATTTTTATGAAAGATCTCAGAATTGTCATCATTCCCCAAAGACATAGAATTGGAAGAATGACAGAAAGAGAGAAAAAACAAAAGAAAAAGAAAGATCTATTTTGGGTCAACATGGAAGAGACATTGTGGTTTCAATGCTTTGCATCATCCCCAAAAGGAGAAACACAAGCGAAAAGAAAATGAACAGACAAAAGCAAAGGAAAAGCCTTTGGGTCAACATGAAGGAGACATTTCAGTCTCAATACCTTGCATCATCCCCAAAAGGAAAAACACAAGAAAAGACAAAGAAAAAAAAGGAAAACGGACCGTTTGGGTCAACATCTAGAAGAGACATAGGGCATCTCAACACTTTGCATCATCCCCAAAGGGAAAACACAAAATAAAGGAAAAAGGAAAAGTGCGACATATAGAAGAATAGAGGTATGAATAGAGGAAGTTCACAAAGAGAGAGGACATCAAATGCATAGCATGGGGGAACACGATGCACACATACAAAAGCAGAAAATAAAAAGGAATTGTAAAATGTCTAGTAATACAAATGTAGGTCAGGCATGAAATAAGTCATCCACCTCCCAATCTCAATGGGTATAAGCAAAAGATGAATAATGTATCTAAGGGACAAGGAAAAATGCATTATGAGGTCAAGGCTAACAACTTCTTGCCCCCAACGAGTGCAAGGCAAGAATGAGCCAAGATGGATGATGGAAAGGATCATGCAATAGTGAGAATGGAAAGTTCTACAACTATTGCATGATGAGGTGGGTGATAGTGTACTATGGGATGATAGGGTAACAGTCAGTATCAGTGAAGTGATACTTGTTCAGTATGTCCTTCAATGTCCGACATTCATCAGTTCGATGTCCAAGAACATGATGGTATTTACAATATGGTATGTTGGAATCTTTAGGATGAATTACCAACCTATTTGAAGGTGGTAAGAGTATAAGGCATTTGTTTAAAAGCATTTGGAGTTTCCTTTCACATTTAGGTCTAGTGGATGGAGAGGAAACTTTAGTTTTTTCAATTTATAAGGTCATTTGCGTTTACTAGATTCTCCTTTTTCATGAATGGAAGGAGGAAGAGGACCCATGGGGATCCTAACATCCTTGTCATAGGAATCAAGTAAGGTTCATTCACATGGAAGAAGAACATCCAAGTCAGGAGGGGAATCAAAGATCACTGTGCCATCATCTCAAAGTATCCAATATTCAAAAGGAGACTTGTCATTATGAGGAGGATATTGATATCCTAATCCTATTGTGTTTTCATCTATTGGTCTTTGTTCTAACAGTTGGTGAATGTCATGTTTAGTTGTTGTATCACAACCTTGTTTGCTTAAGATAGTAAAACCCTTGTCATATGTGTCTTCAAGGTTGATTGGGGTGTTTGTAACTTTGTGATCATAAAATGGTTGGGGAGTTGCTTGTTTAGAGGAACTAGGTCAACCTGTTGGAGGCAACTTAGGTCCTTCATTTGTTTTAGGATGAAGATAACCAAATGTATCAAGGGGTACCACAATAGAAAGTTGTGACCTCATGGATGGGTAAAAGGATGCATTGGCTTCAAGGTTATCAAGGCATTTGTTTAAGAACTTATGCATGCTATCATCATCTTCTCCAATGATGTGAAAAACATGAGGTGGACATTCATTAGGAGTTGAAGGAGCATGCGGAAGCTCAAGGTCGTTAGGATCATAGCCAAAGGCACAATTTGACATGTCCACTAAATTTTTTAATGAAGTCCAAAACTTATTAAAGCAAAAGGCCATGATGACAATGAATGAAAGTAAACTAATACACTAGAAGGAGAATAAAACAAAAAATCTAGAAAATATAACAAAATGCAGCAATAGGAAACAAGAGTGCAAAAAGTACCCAAAAAAAACCATAAATGATAATGCAAAATGAGCTAGAGGACTGAGTCGCCCAGTGTGGCGATTTAGTCCCACTGATGATTTTTTTGTGATTTTTCAGAAATTTTAAATGAAATTCTATGTATTTTAGATGCACAGATGCAACTACAGTATGAAAATATAGAATTTTTGTGATTTTCAATGCAAAATGATGCAAAAATGCAAGCTATTTGAGTTTTTCACTAATGCAATTTTGAAAACCCTAGGGTACAATTTAAACAATGCAATACCTAATGTAATGTAAATGAAACGTAGGATGCAATTGAAATCATAAGTAAATATATTCAAAAGTCGGGTTCACTAAAATGTGGACAATGATTTTGGGTTGCCCACACAATGCTTTGCTCCTTCTAGGGTTTTCACCTAAAAGGAAAAAGGGGGATCGAATGGGGTCCAAAATGAAAATGTCTACACTCAAGATTAATGTAAATGAGATGTATTATGCCTAATTATGATGTACCAATGCACTGATCTGAAAAGAAAATGATTTAATGATGCAAAACCTAAGAAATGCAAAGTGCTGGAAAATACAGTGTGATATGCAGAAACACCTAAAAATGCAAGTAAATGATGAAATAACAAAAAAGAATCAGAGAGGTGCACTTGGAATCTAAAACTTGATGTTGGGAGATTATGGAATCCTGAGAAATTGACTAAAAATGTTGACTGGGACACTTACGCCTGGCTGGGAAACTTAGTCCCAGTTTCAGAAAAACTTATCAGAACAAGAATCTGCCAAATGGGTATCCAAAAATGTAGAAACCACTTTTTAGGCCCGAAAGTGGGACTAATCTACCACTAGTGGCGACTTAGTCCATCTGCAGATTTCAGGAATCTTGGGACAAAATCTTGTAGCCTCAGGTCTGCACTTGCTTTTATAATAGGTGTCTGCACTTGATTATGTAGAAAACAGGATAAAAAGTTCTCTCCAGGCTTGAATTAGGGTTATGTTGACTTGATTGACTTTGAAGACTTCTTGACCACTTTTCAACACCTATTTCCTTAACAAATCTGTATACAAAGGACCTGCAAACACACATGCAAAGGGGGAAAAATGGTTGAGGGTTAGAGAATAGGAGTTTGCCTTGGTCAAACCCCACTTTGGTAATCAAACCCTAAACAATGAAATGAAATGGAAAGAGAATGATAAATAGATAACATGCAAATGTCATAAACTTACCACAACCTTGATGTTGAAAATCTGAAGATATGCAATGAAGTGCTCCAATGGATGACTTAATTATGCTTAGAGTACTTGAATGCTTGAGAATGATTAAGAAAATGAATGCTTGAATGCTTGATGAATTAGGAGATGAAAAATGAGGGGAAAAACCCTTATTTATACTTGATCTTACTAAATTTCCCGAAAATAACACATCACAGGCTGACCTTAAGGGTTAGAGGACAAAATCCCGCCAGAAAATTGAAATAATTTTGATTTTTGTGTCAAAAAGGACTAAGTCGCCCCTATTGGCGACTTCGTCCCACTTAAGCAAATTAAGTGGGTGTCAGGAATTACGAGACATTAAATGTTTTCCAATAGGAATATCCTCAAAAACACACTTAAAAATGACTAGAAAGTGCATTAAGGGGTCATTTAAACATGAGAAATGGTTGAATTAGTGAAGACAAGTCTAGAAAAGCGTGAAAGTGAGTTACAACACTTCACAACACTTTAAAATAAGACTTGGTAAATAATAGAAAGGGGTTATTTAAGTGAATTATGATGAAAGGGTCCTAGAAAAGTGTGAAAGTGGGTTACAACACTTCACCACACCTTTACAAGGCATCCTAGAAGTCTTAATGATTCTCAAGGGTCCAAGACCTAATGTGAACATGTTGACCAAATTACAACATTAAATATAGGAAAAATCAAGCCAACTAGAAGGGTTACTTTTTCCGTGTCCACAAAGATGTTCATATTTGGCAATAGATAGACTTTTAGAAATGCACAAAATTTCAAATTTTCTATATATAAAATACAATCATGCATGTGATTTTAGATTTGTCATATTATGTAATGTGTTACAAAAATAATTTTTAGATTGTAAAATGCAATAATGAATTAAATCTAATTTGAAAAGTCTAGAAATTGTAAATTTTCGATCTTTTGAGGTGATAACAACAATGAAAATTTTTACTTTTTCAACAACACGCGCATTAAATGGTAATTTTAACACTTTCAAATTCTTTTAAAAAATTATCATGACCTAATGAATATTTTTGAGTAAAATTTTTAATTATATATTTCTTGCAACATTTGAAATTAACACTATTTATCATTTGAATTGAAAATGCTATGCAAATTTTTACTTTTCCAATGCTTTTTATCACAATTTTCATGAATAAATCACACATTCAACTTTTTTAAAATTATATGCAGATTTTAACATGACCTAATTGGGACTCCATAAGATTTTAAAGTGCACAAACATCGAGGTTCACCAAAATATGATATTAGAAAAAGAGATCTAGGGTGTAGATCACACTCATTCCAAAATCACGAGGGAATTGGGGACTAAAATTGATCTCAAATACCCACTTGGCTACCAACCTCAATGGAAGAGCCAGTATGGTGGATCAGGGTTTTATTCCTTTGGGTAGATTTCATTGAGATGATGTAGTTGTAACTTAATTTGATAATACAATGATGTTCCTAGGTTAAATATGTAAATGCAAAAAATTGAGATGATTTTGGGAAAATATAGAACTGACAGACAAAAACAAAATTTAGAACAGTGAAGGGTAGATACAAAGGAACCTAGCATATGAATTTGGGCTTGATCTGGCTAGACAAGGGCATTGGGTGACCTAGATTGAGAAGCAGATACTCAAAATTAGGTTCTAGAATCTTTTTTCTCTTTGTCTGTAGGTTCTTCTTCTTTGGACTGAATGCCAAAATCCTTGTCGGTTGTTGATAAAACCCAATTTCCCTAATTTGTTGACTTGTAGGGCTTAAATTATTGAATGAAAAATTAGGTCTTCAATCCTCTTCAATTTCACTTTAGCTCTACAGCCTACACATAAGAAAGAGGGGAAAGGGTTGTGTTGTATAAGGGTTTGCCTAAGTCAAACCCCATTTTGGTATTTCTACCTTCACAAAAGCTATGATGATGTAAAAGAGAGCTTACCCTTGATCGGAAAGAGGTTAAATAATAAATAAGTGACAAATTGATAATTGTTTTAACTTACCACTTAGATCTGCATTCCTTAATGCACTAAAGTCATTGTACTCATCACCTTCAAGGAGAAATTGATGCTTGATTTGAAATCCTACATGTTGAGAAAATGTGTCTCAACCTTGCAATTACATAAGGTACTATTGATACATAAGGTACTGTTCAGCTGATAACAACAGGGGAGCATGGGGGGATCCCCCCTCTCGAGGTGTCTAGCGGGATCATCCCCTTGGCTAGGGTCTAGGGGAAGCACGCCTTGGCGGGGGCTCAAGGGTAGTGCCCCCAAAAGGGAAATTTTATTTATATTTTATTATTGTAAATGTAGACCGTTCATCATTATGTCTCATATCCGACTATCGATATTTAATTATCTTGACTTGCCCTAGAAGGAAACCCTATTTTATGAGGGCATTGTATTACGACTGGGTATTGCGATGTATTTTGAGAGTCTGATAGCGGCTGTGTTGCCTCTAGATCTCTGAGTGGTGATACTCCTGTGAGAAGCTTGCTCTACAAGTATATTGTAACCTTTATGATTTTTGAATAATATATTGGGCAGATTTTGGAGTGTGGGGTTTTTCTTCCAAAAGGGTTTTCCCCACATAAATCATTGTGTTGTAGTATGCACAATATTTGTATTTATTTCTGTTTAAGTTTTTGTAACTGTTAAAGATCTGTTAAATTTTTGCATTATTCTCCTCTCAAGATTAGTGTAGGAAGTTATTCCGCTACCTTATCTTCCTTACAAGTGGTGTCAGAGCCTAACCACCTTTGGTTTCAATTGTGGGTTGTTGGGTTTTTCAAACTAATCCATATTTGAGTGATAGCTTGTGAGAAGACACTTTGTGATCTTGTTATAGGAATTTTTAGATGGAAATTTCATCAGGGAGAATAAAGGTGGATAAATTTTTTGGAAATAATTTTAAAATGTGGAAGTTGAAGATGGAGGATTTGTCGATAGATCGAGATTTGTGGGATGCTGTTGATGAGAATGTTTCAAGGCTTGCAGATCCTACTCAAAATTCTCAATATGATGTTATGGACTGTAAAGCCAAGGGTCTAATTAGATTGTGCTTACTAGACTCTATTTTAATCAATGTCCATGAAGAGACCTCTGCACAAAAAATATGGAAGAAGCTTGGTGAGATGTATCAAGCCAAATATTTAGTGAACAAGATTTTCTTGAGGAAGAAATTGTATTCCTTGAGAATGGAAGAGGGTGGATGAATTACAGACCACTTGGAAGCATTCAATATGCTGGTGGCTTAGTTGGAATTAGTTGGCATCAAAATGGATGAGGAAGAGAAATGTTAGATCCTGCTTTGTTCTTTGCCTGATTCGTGGGATTCTCTTATTATGGCTATTGGGAGTACTTCTGTTATATTGAAGACTAAAGATGTGGTGGGTTCATTTATTTCTGAAGAGATGAGGAGGAACGTATCCATCAATTCCAAGGAGGCCCTAAATGTTCATGGAATACCTAAGGAAAAAGGAAAGCAGAATGAGAAGTGTGACAAATCCAAGTCCAAGGGGAGATCTAAGTCTCCTAGAAAGTCCAAAATTATTTGTTGGAATTGTGGTAAGCTTGGACATGTTCGTAAGGATTGCAAAGAAGAAAAGAAGAAAAAGAAGAAATTTGATTCTGAGTCTGAGTCTGAGAAGGAAGATGGTGATGCATTCATTACAACTTTGGAAATTTGTGTAGGTAATGATGCATGGTTAATTGACTTAGGTGCATATTTCCATATGACCTTTAATAGAGATTGATTTTCTGAATATGAAGAATTTGATGGAGGTAAGGTGTACTTCAGTGATGATTCTCATTTAGACATTGTTGGTTGTGGTAAAGTTAAAATTAAGTTTCCTAATGGTAGAATAAAAAGGATTAATAGTGTGTTGCATATCCCTGGTTTAGCATGAAACTTGTTATCTATGAGCAAACTAATAGATGCAGGTGTGTAGGTAGTATCTTTTGATGTAGGATGTAATATGGTCAGAGGTGCTATGGTGATTGCTAGAGGTATCAGATATGGCACATTGTATATAAGTTTGATGCATGCACTGTTGAGTGCAATTTAGTACTTATGTGAAAAGAAAGTTTGTGGAAGAAGTGAGGGTTTCACCTTCAGCAGATGGCCATGGCTTTTGGGTACCCAAGGGTGCTCTTTCTTCTGAATCAAATTTACCTGCAAAGAAAACTATGTTATGGCACCGAAGACTTGGCCACATTGGAGAAAAGGGTCTAAGGACCTTGAAAAATAAAAACCTTGTTGAAGGTCTGTTTGATTGTAATCTTGAATTTTATTTATGTGAGCATTGTATTTATGGAAAAAAAAACTGCGTTCAGTTTTACTCGAGTTCTCATAAATCTTGTGGTGTATTGGATCTTATTCATTTTGATGTGTTTGGTCTTGTAGATGTTCCTTCAATTGGTAAATCCACATGTTATGTTTCATTTATTGATGATTATAGTAGAAGGACATGGGTATACTTTCTAAAGAGTAAATATGATTTTTTTAGTCAATTTAAAGAATTTAAAGCAATGGTTGAGTTGCAGACTGGAAAAAAATTAAATTTTTTAAGGATTGATAATGGCGGTGAATTTTTCTCTAATGATTTTGATAGATTATGTAAAGATTATGGTATTCATAGACAAAAGACAACTCTGTATTCTCCACAACAAAATGGAGTTGCAGAAAGAATGAACATGACATTGATGGAGAAGGCTAGGAGTATGTTGAGTGGTGTTGGTTTAGAACAAAGGTTTTGGGTTGAAGCTCTTGCTATTGCTTGTTACCTGATTAATAGGTCTCCTACATCAGCTCTTGTTGATAAGAAACCTATAGAGGCATGGCTGAGTTGAAAGACTTCATTAAGACATCTTAGAGTTTTTGGTTGTGAGGCATATGCACATGTGCCAAAGGAGAAGTGATCAAAGTTGGAGAACAAGGTTGTGAAATGTATCTTCATCGGATATAGTTATTATGTGAAAGGATACAAGATTTGGGATCTTGTTGCACAAAAGGTAATACATAGTAGAAAAGTTATTTTTAGAGAAACTAAGCCTTCTTCTGTTACATTGCAGCCAGAACAAAGGAAATAGGAAGATATGATTCAATTTCCTTCTACACCTAAGAAAGTTGAATCAAGGCCCATGGATAGACAAGAAGTTGAGGAGATCTCATCTAACTCTGAATCTTTAGAAAAGGAGGAAGAACCTCCAACTCAGCTTGTTCATAGTTCTACAAGGCACAAACAACCACCTGAAAGGTATTCACCTGATGATTGGAGATGTATTTTTTCTTTGAATATTAACATGGATGAACCCAAATCAGTAGAAGATGCATTAGGTATGAACGATGCAAAATCGTGAAAGATTGCTATTGATGAAGATATGACAACTTTGAAAAATAATGATACATGGGATCTTATACCATTGCCTGAAGGATGGAAACCTGTTGGTTACAAATGGGTGTTCAAGAAAAAGATTGGTTCAGATGGAAGTATTGAGAAATACAAAGCAAGGTTGGTTGCAAAAGGTTACTCTCAAGTTGAGGGTGTTGATTATGGTGAGATATTTTCTCTTGTTGCAAAAATGACATCCATTTAAATATTTTTACTTTCTATTGCTGTTGCTTATGATTTAGAGGTTAAAAAAATGGATGTGAAAACTACTTTCCTTCATGGCGACTTAGAGGAGAATATTTATATGCCATAGCTAGAGCATTACATGGTGAAAGGTAAAAGTAAATTGGTTTGTAAATTGAAGAAATATTTGTATGGTTTAAAACAGAGTCCTAAGATGTGGTGCCAAAAATTTGATACATATGTGTTGAGTTTGGGATTTCAGCATTCTAAATCAGATCATTGTGTTTATTATAAAACTGATGGTGATCGTTTCCTATTTATTACATTATATATTGATGATATGTTATTCATTGGTAAAGGGAAAGGTATGATTTTAGAACTAAAATCTCAACTTGCTGCTAAGTTTGAAATAAAAGATCTTGGTGCAGCTAAACACATTCTTGGGATGGAAATTAGAAGAGATAGAGTAAACAAAAAGCTATGGCTTGGCCAAAGTAAGTATGCCAATTCAATTTTATAGAGGTTTGATATGTAGGATTGTAGACCATTGTGTGTTCCTATTTCAACTAGAAAAGTTATCCATTTCAAATTGTCTAGCATGTCCCCATCGAAGATGGAAGACATGAGCAGAGTGCCTTACCAGAGTGTAGTTGGAAGTTTGATGTATGCTATGGTTTGTACTAGACCAGACATTTCCCAAGTAGTGGGAGTTCTTTCCAGATATATGTCTAATCTTGGTAGAGTTCATTGGGATGCAGTTAAAAGAGTCTTTAGATATTTGCATGGTACCTCCTGTAATATTCCTTATGTTATCATAGTAATATGAATGAAGATGATATTTCTTTTGATATTCATGGTTATATGGATTCAGAATGGATAGGTGATGTTGATAGCAGAAGATCCACCATTTCTTATGTGTTTACTTTATTTGGTGGTACAATTAGCTAGATGAGTAAGCGACAGACTGTGGTTACTTTGTCCACTACTGTAATAGAGTATATGGTAGCTACTCATGCTTGTAAATAATCCATTTGGCTTAAGAGACTATGTTCAGATATTGGAATAAAAAAAGGTGCAGTGACAACTTATTGCGACAGTCAGAGTGCAATATGTCTAGCTAGGAACCTGACATTTCATGCTAGGACTAAGCACATTGATGTATAGTATCATTTTGTTAGAGATATAGTCGAAGATGGCAGGGTGAAGCTGGTTAAGGTAGATACTTTGATGAATGTTGTTGATTCTTTAACTAAGCTTGTGAACATAGAGAAATTCAGATGGTGATCAAAGACTATGGGCCTTTCGGCACCTACCAATTAAGATATGATGATGACTCCCTTCTAGTGTCCTTGTAAGGTGTTCGACAAGTGGGAGATTTGTTGAGAAAATGTGTCTCAACCTTGCAATTACATAAGGTATTGTTCAGCTGACGACGACAGGGGGGTGTAGGGGAGATCCCCCCCACAAGGGGTCCAGGGTGATCATCCCCTTGTCTGGGGTCCAGGGGTAGTGCTCCTTGGTGAGGACTCAGGGGCAACGTCCTCGAAAGGAAAATTTTATTTATATTTTATTATTGTAAATCTGGATCATTCATCATTATGTCTCATATCCGACGACCGATATTTTATTAGCTTGAATTCCCCTTGAAGGAAACCATATTTTATGAGGGAATTGTATTACAGCTGGGTATTGTGATGTATTCTAAGAGTCTGATAGCGGTTGTGTTGCCTCTGGATCTCTAAGTGGTGATACTCCTGTGAGAAGCTTGTTTTGTGAGTATATTGTAATATTTGTGATTTCTAAATAATATATTGGGCAACTTTTGGAGTGTGGGGTTTTTCTCCTGAAAGGGTTTTCCCTACGTAAATCATTGTGTTGTGGTTTGCATGATATTTGTATTTATTTATGTTTAAGTTTTTGTATCTGTTAAAGATTTGAATAATTTTTGCATTATTCTCCTCTCAAGATTAGTGTAGAAAGTTGTTTCGCTACCTTAGCTTCCTTACACTACAAGTGTTAGTAATCACAAAACAAATGAACATAAAACATGAACAAAATCACATGGAATATGATGCATTACTTACATGATGCTTGACTTAAATAATGTTGCTATAATTCTACTAATTCTGCTCTTGAATTCTCAATTGTTCAATTCAAAGTGCTAATATTGCTTCTCAAGGATTTTCTAGGATTAAAATGATGAAAAGGACTTGTATTTATATGCAATTCTTTAATTTCCTGCAAATTAATTACTGATAGACCAAAAATGATTTTGAATTTTCAAATATTAAGACGTTGACACCTACATATTTTAAATATAGCCAAAATAAGCTAGACAAGGGTTCTAGGCACCCTATCTTAGACCTATCATTTTAGGGCCTTAAATATTAGTAAATGATTATTAAGTCTTTATTTCCAATTCCACTTCTAATTTTTCAAATATTATTATAAACTAGGCAAATTAAATGCACAATTAGGTCCAACCACATGAGGGGTAGCTAAACCTAGTATGAAATTGTCAAGGGTGGCAATTTACAATGCTACAATTCCCACCAATTTTTATGGTGTATAACACCTATATGTGAGCTTAAGAAAAAATATCTATTGTTATAGACTGTGAAGGAACATTAAATGGTGTAATTATCTTCCTTCCTTATCCAATAATCTTCATTTCATTTATCAATTTATACATAATGGCACAAGGAAAAAAAATGAGTTCATATCACATTTAGTGATAATAAAAGATTTTCAAAGTAAAAAATCATTTATAGGACATGTTGATCATGATTATATATTATATTCTTTTTCTTCCTTTGGTTATGTAAACCTTGATGATGGTTTTAGTATAGATGACATTGATACCTTATGAATGTAGAAGGATATATAGTTTGGTTATTTGAACCTTGGAGTTCTATCCTCCTCATTTGTTCCTACACCTTACACTTACATGATATCTCCTCCACCTCCTACTTCTTCAAGATTGAGTGTTCATCTTTTATTTATCATGATTCAAGATAGTAGGATCTTCATAGTTGTATTTTTGATATAATTAGTTGGGGTGATTACTTGTGTGTAGTGATTTTATGCTATTAAATGAATGGAAATTAAACTAAAACCTAAACAAACATAAAATCAAAACAATAATCCAGATAGGGTCTAAAAACTCATACCTCCTTGGAATTCGATGAAAATGGAGTATGATGACAAGCTTGATGCATAGATTTTCATGGTGATAAAAATTTCAATGTGTGCTCAATCTAAAATTCGACAAAATAATACCATGTAATTGCTCAAGGATGTAAGATTACCTTGTGATAATGGAAAATGGCTAAGTGTTAGTCTTTTGAGAGTGGTTGATGGAATGAAGGGCTAGGATGCAAAGTTGAAGATCAAGGGTTGAAATGTGTTGAGATATCTCAACCCATGTGGTGGTGACAAGTGTCGCCATGGGAGAAGAGATAGGGGAGTTGACCTCTCAAGGCCTAGGATAGCGACAAGTGTCACCATGTGAGGCCTTGAGACAATTAATGTTACTTTGCAAGTACCTTGGGAGATGGAAAAGACCTCCCTAATAAAGGGCTTTCTTGTCCAATCTTCCATGATGATTGGATGGAACAATAAAAAGAAATTAAAATTTCCTTTGGAGTACTTTAGGGGGAATCAAGAGGAATTTTAAATTCCTCTAAGGTTACTTCTCGAAATAGAGAAAGCATTAATGTTGACTTGATGAGAGGGGGATGCCATAAATGTGTGCACATCCCTAATGGAGGGATAAGGAAATGGATTAAGGATAATAAATAAATTATGGAGGATGGGACAAGGAGAGAGAAAAGGGGAGGAACTAAATATTTAATTTAATCCATGTGGGAGAATGATTAAATAAAATAAATAAGCATATTTATTTAATTCCAAGAAGGGATAAAAGGTAAAGTATTTAATTGATTAATTAAATACCTTAGGAATTTAGAAGACCTTAGGGAAATGAATGATGTTACTTAAATAATAAAAATGTTAATTAAATCAATATTATTTAATTAATGCAGATAAGGAGGGATTTTAGATGAAATAGGGACACATTTGACCAAATGTAAATGGTCAAATTTATGTGTCTACATTTTGTCCTTCTTCGAAATAATGTTAGAATAACGATGTTTTGAAGAGGATTAAAATATATCCAACTCGATAAATGAAATGAATGGAAAGATGCCCCAACATGGAGGGAAAAGATGATATAAAAGAAAAGTAGAATATGATGGAATGATTCCCACTTGAGAGAGCAGACAAGAAAAAGGGGTTCGAGCAACAACTTGAAAGATGAAAAAGGAGGGTACCAATCGAACTACGAAAAAAAAGAGGAGTAAAAACAAAGGAATACAGGAAAATAGAGTGACGAGGAGGAAATAAGAGAAAAAAAAGAAATTAGGGTTAATTAGGGTTACCCATAAATAGTAATTAAGGTAAGTTACTATTAATTTTTACCCTAAGAATTTAGGTAATTAGAGAGAGCATAGAGAGAAAAATGACATGCAAGTGGAGCATTCCATGTCAGATCGACACAATGAGGGTGTGGGTGTAGAGAGGCAAGCACAGTGACCAAGTATAAACTCTAACTTTGACTTATACAATTATTGAAGTGCATTTATTAGGGGTCAAATTTAAAGGACAGGCAGATCTACCCATCGCAATAGGGCATGTCTGCCCATGTAGGAAGAAGGGTGGATGAACCCATAATAGGTGGATCTGCCTACACACAAGTGGAGTGCAAAAGGCGGTTGTGCCAAGGGAGGGATGGATACACTAGAGCATAGATGAATCTGCCATAGAAGAGGTGGATTTTCCAAAAGGAAGATCCGCTAGTGGAAAAGTGAATAGGCAGAAGGGGTAGATTCACTACTCAAGAGGATCTGTTATAGATAGGGTGGATGCACACCCATGACATAGGGGTGGATGCATAGGAGAAAAGGAATATGTGCACCCATATTATAGGGGTGAATCTGTGAAAGAATGGGTGCATGCGCACCCATATTATAGGGGTAGATTTGACAAATGACAAGTGGATGCACACCTAGATTACAGGGGTGGATCCACCAAAGAGTAGGAGGATATAAAAGAGGAAAGGAAGATGTGCCAAGGGGTAGATCTGCACTGTGGATAAGCAAATCCATCGAAGAAAGGAAAAAGAAGATAGAATAGTTTCAAGATAGAAATACTTGACATGCAAATGGATGGATGTAGGCAACAACAAGTCTATGGACTCAAGAGCAATGATCTACAATTTTATAGCTAGCGATAGGGTTTGTAGAGGAAGATTGGGCTCTTCTAGATGCATGCGAGTTGGAATACATTGCAT
>VDFB02367928.1:313292-335065 GCA_007258455.2 Sequoia sempervirens | reverse complement strand
TTGATCTTCTCTTTTTATTCCCCATCACAAATTGCTCAAATTTGAATTCACCTACATACAAAAATAAAACATACAAATACTTTAACCTCTATTTTTGATATATAGAAATCTACCTACATTCAAAAATTCATTGATTTAATCAATTACACATTTTAGATCATGGTACCTGATAATATAACTCTGCCCCTATCAAAATCAGTATTTTTTTCTCCAAATTTTTGTAATTTTTAATAATTAAAAAAGCTAAAAAAGCAAAAAAAAAAAAAAAGGTTTCGAGTCAAAAGAGTTTTAGGTCATGATATCTGAGATTATAACTCTGTCCCTGTTGAAATCAATTTTTTTCTCCAAATTTCTATAATTTAATAATTTAAAAAGCAAAAAAAATAAAAACAGGTTTTTGACCAAAAGGGTTCCAATTGAAACCCTTCCGGCCAAATTTGTTTCGACTGAAATGCTTTTGGTTGAATGGGTTCTAGTGGAAACACATTCGGTCAAAACTATCCAAGTGGCATCCCACTTGGCAGCCAACTCACCATTTTTTGGAATTTTCTGAAACTTTTAACTTCACATAACTATTTCTTCAGTCAAATTTTTTATTAAAAAAAACCATTTTCAATTTTTTTTCCATACCCTGGATATTGAAGCCACATATTTAGAAAAAAAAATAGGAGAAAGTGAAGTTTTTTTCTATTTGTCTCTTGGCATCAATTGAACGTCACTTTTTCTTGAAATTTTCAGCATTTCAAAATCTTCTCTTAAATTGATAAAAAAAATATCAAAACAATTTTTAAAAAATCTAAAAAATTATGAGAATAAACTTCAACAAAAGTTCTACATTTTATTAGTTTACATCATTTTGAAATTCGAAACATAAAGACCACTTCTATGTGGTTGAAGTTGAGAATTTTTTTCATGTTAGTCAATTTCTTTATAAAGTGTGACACAAGTTTGTACTTTTACCCCCATAGCAATCAAAACATCTAGAACTCCCCTTCACATCGACCTACTATCCTTTGTCATCAATTTCCTTGTATTTTCCTTCGGTTGCAAGCCTTCATACTTCAACTTTCCTTCCTTTAATGGCTAGCCGAACCCCTCTTCTATCTCTTTACATCCTTTTTATATTATCCAAAGATTAGAAGCAAACGAAGGGTCTCATTTTTTTAATGAATCAATGCCCCTCTCTCTAGGTATGGTATGTTGAAATGTAATAATGCACTATTTGTTCAAAAGGAAATAAAAAATAGAGAACTTCCCACGCACTTGGAGGATATTGACCTTTCAAAGAATAAGATATGGATCGCCACATTTTCTAGCTGCTCAATCGTGGGTGTGTATTGCAATCAAATTTTAAATTTATGATTTTTTTGTGTTGGAATCCTCATCTAGCTACCTAAACTCACACCATCAACCTCCCTGAAGTTACATCTATTGTGTATATTTAATCAACAACCTTTCATTTCACAAAAGAAGGCATAAATAAAATGATGTGTTGACCCTGCGAGAAATTGAATAGTTTTTTTTTATTTGAATTTCAGTTGGATAACCTCTAGCATTCAAATCACCATATAGTTTTTTGGAAATAAGGACTCCGTAAAAAAAAGTGGCACATAGTTCACGAAACTACACCAAAATGAATGTGACACGTGGTCGCCAAAAATTGCAACATCGCTAATACAACAAAAACACAACATGAACAACAAACTAAATGAAGAGCAATCAAAATTAAATTAACCATTATTTTTGGGTGATGCAATATTGCATATACGTTCGGGTTCTCCTACATTAGACACGTCAGGCAAGAGAAATATTCCATGAGGCTGTAAATCATGAACATTTTTGGAAGGCTCAAATGGTGATCCCATGCTCATTTTTTATCTAGATTTCTTCTTCATCAATCAACTTCTTCTTTTGTCCATTGATAAAAAAAATCTTTACCTCTTCCCTCTTTCACATTCCTTTGTTTCTTATGTTGCAATCTGCACTCACCTCAATGTTCACCTCCACTTGGTTCTTCCCAATGATGAAGATTCATTTCAAACTTCTCATACAAGTGGGTATATTGTTCAAATGCTAAATTATGTTTTCCTCTTAGACTCTCTTCACTTCTTTTACAATTATTTCTAGATGCCCCTTATTATTCTTCTCTTCCTTGTGTAACTATTGCACCAACTCTTCATCACATCCCTTGACCTCACTCAAAGTCCTTTTCTCATGAACTATTATTTGGCTTCTTCCAAACTTACTTTCCATTGTCACAACTTGTTCACTAGCATGAAAAAAAACCAATGAACTATCTCTCACTTGTTCCTCCTTGTCCCTCAATGGACTCAAATGATACTCCCTTCCATCCTTTGTGATGGCATCACATCACACAACACCTCATCAACATAATTAACAATATGAAATTGAACCAAGCATTGTTCGCTTACCAAAATTTGATGATCCTTTTGTAACCAAGTGACTCAGCAAGGATTTGGATGTCTTGTCTTTTTCAATTGCAACTTCTCTACCATCTCTTATGAGACCTAATTATCGATACTTTTGTTTTCCATGACTACTTTACAACACTTGCCACCTGATTTACACACCATTCAAAATAAACTTTTCCTTTGTGTTGGCTCCATTTTTTCTTTTTTTGGTTTCAAAAGAACTCTATTGAGCATCAATGCCTCTCCTTGTTTGGGCTCTTCTACTTGCTTTGGGGAATTCACACTCTCTTCATCAGCTTGTGTTTCATATTTCTTTTCTACATTCTCCCTACTAATATCTTACTGTATTTGAGGGCATTCAAAGACCCTATGTTCAACCTATCCACATTGGAAACATGTGCCTCCAAATTCCCTTCCTCTCCCTCTTCCAAAATAGCCTCTTCCCCTGTTGTTTTGACTTGATTCCTCCTTATATGAAGTGTTATTTTTCTCCTCAAAAATCTTGTTTTCCTTTGCCATTACTTGTTGGTTCACTTTGCATGACAAACCTTCCTCTTCCTCTTGTATTCCCTTGGTGTCTTTGTGAAAAAATATCTTCATCCTTCAAGGAAAATTGATATGCCTCTTCCATCGTATGAACTTGCAACATAGCCAATTCATCTTGAAAAAGTTATATCTCAATCCATTTATATACCTTGAAACCTTTTTTGCATCATCCTCCACACATCCAACTCGGATATTCAACTTGTAAAACTCATTGATATAAGCTTGCACACTTAACTCTTTTTGTTTCAAATTTTGCAATTTTTGAAACAAAATTACATTGTAATCCTTTGGAAAAAATTGAGCTTTCATCTTTTCTATCATTGGTCCCAAGTTCTTATTTTATCCTTGCCTCTTCATTTTCTATCAATTTTCACCTAATCCCACCACAATGATGTGTGTCCCTTCAACTTCGTGCAAGAAAACTTCACTCTTTTTGGTCCCTCTATCGACTCATAGTCAAAATACTTTTTCCATTTTTGATATCCAATCAATTAAATCTTTTGGATTCAAGCTTCCATTATAACTAGAGGTTTCCAAACTCGGTTTGATGTTGATCATGGCCATTTCTTTCAAAATATACCTTCCACGCCATCATCCTCATCCTCAAAATCAAATTTTGGTGCTTCAATCTCATCTTCATCATCACTAATATCTACCATATGTATCCCTCTTCGCTATGATACTTCTATTGCATCCAATCTCAATGTGACATCTCTTAGCATTTTCATGACTGTTATATTATCATTATTTCATGCTCCATTCGGTAGTCCTCTTCACCCACATCATCTTTGCACCATGTCGATGGGCTCCCTATAGTTACAGGTCTCCTTGCCCTCACACTCACCCACAAAAATCTCTTGTAGGGTTCCTTCCCTCAACACAACCACAACTGGATCCGATACCAAATAGGTGTAGACAAGAATTAAGGGTCTTATGGGACTGCTAATTCAAGCAGTAATAACTCAACCCAATATTCACCAATCAATATAGCACAATTTTAAAATTGAAATTTATATTAATAGCCACAATCATGAAGTATTGATCATAGTTGCAATTTTGAAACAAACAATCCACATGCAAGATTTTAATACTATAAACTCTAAATTTCTTCTTATTGACAACAATTAATTATTTTAATGTGTTGCCACAACAATTAAAACATCTGGAACTCCCCTTCGCATCGACCTGCTTTCATCTGTCATCAATTTCCTTGTATTTTCCTTTGGTTGCAGACCCTCATACTTCAATTTTCCTTCCTTTATTTGCTAGTTGAACCCCTCTTTTGCCTCTTTACAACCTTTTTATCTTGTTTAAAGATTAGAAGAAAAAAATGGTCTCATTTTCCCAATAAAGTGATGCCCTTCACCCAGGTATGATGCATTGAAATGTAATAATGCAATGGTTGTTCAAAATGCAACAAAAAAATAGAGTAACTTCCCATGCACTTGGAGGATATTGACCTTTGAAAGCATAAGGTATGGATTACCACATTTGCTAGCTGCCCAATCATGGGTATGTATTGGAATCAAGTTTTAATTTTTTGAATTTATTGCATTGAACTCCTCATCTAGCCTCCTAAACTCACACCGTCGACCTCCCTGAAGTTAGATCTACTATGTATATTTAATCAGCAACCTTTCATTTCACAAAAGAAGGCATAAATAAAATGATGTGCCAACCCTAGAAAGAAGTTGAATAGTTTTTTATTTGAATTTCAATTGGATAACCTCTGGCATTCAAATCACCATATAGTTGTTTGGAAATAAGGACTCTATCAAATGTTTTGTCGACACATAGTTCACAAAACTACACCAAATTGAACACATGTGATCACCAATAACTATGACAACACCGCCAATACAAGAAAAACACAATAGAAACAACAAACTA
The DNA here is from genome assembly GCA_007258455.2 of Sequoia sempervirens. NCBI lineage: Eukaryota > Viridiplantae > Streptophyta > Pinopsida > Cupressales > Cupressaceae > Sequoia > Sequoia sempervirens. The sequence goes on along the minus strand of VDFB02367928.1, from coordinate 330,197 downwards.
AATGAAGAGAAATCAAAACTAAATTAACCATTCCTTTTAGGCGATGCAAAATTGCATATACATCCAGGTGCTCTTGCATCATACAAGCTTTTGGATATTGTAGCACAAAAGGTGATATATAGTAAATTTGTTATTTTTAGAGAAACTAAGTCTTTTTTTGTTACATTGCAACCAAAAAGAAGTGAACATAAAGATGTTATTCAACTTCCTTCTACACTTTGGAAATTTGAATTAAAGTCTATGGATAGACAAGAATTTGAGGAGAGCTCATCTAGCTCCAAATATTTAGAAGATGAGAAAGAAAATCCAACTTAGTTTGTTTGAAAGTCTACAAGGCATAAACAACCACCTAAAAGGTATTCACCTGATGATTGGAGATTGTTGGTGTAAATAGGTGTTTTACCTATCTAGTTGAAATAGTAGTTCATATTTACATGTTAAGTTTACTTAGGTCCTGTAGACATCCAAATTTGACCACTCCCGTATGGTCAAATTTGTCCCCTTTATTCGTCTTCCCCATCGATATTAATTAGATGATTTATTTAATAAATATTCCCCCTTTTCCTAAGGTTCCTAAGGTATTTAATTTAATAATTAAATACTTTACCTTTTATCCCTTCCTCTCTAAATTAAATAAATATGTCAATTTATTTAATTTAGTCATTTGGCCTTGTGAATTTAAATCAATTTTAAATTCCTCTTTTTCTATCTCCTTGTCTCATCCTCCATAATCTCCCTTTAATATGGATTAGTTCAATTAATCTATGATTAAGATGTGCACACCTTTAATCAAGATTAATGTCACATCCTCCATAACTTGCAACTTGCTTCTAATCCTTCATTAGCCTCCTTAATCACCTATTTGCACAACCTTAGTCATATGATTAGGTCAACCTAAGTCTCATGCCATTTATGGCATTCCTCCAAGTCAACCATCATAAATGCTTTATCCATTTAGCTAAGGCAACCTCTTCCCCATGTGAATTAAAAATTCACATTTATTACTCCAAGGCTCTCCTCTTCCCCATGTGGGTTATTGAGAAATTTTAAATTCCTCATATGTCACATCTCCCACATGGGGACAAGGACCTCCTTTATGAGGGGACCTTGTCATAATCCCAAGGTACTTCCAAGTACCTTCACATCATGTCAATTAAAAATTTACATTTATTCTTACAAGGTTTCTCTCTTTCCCATGAGGATTATTGAGGAATTCTAAAATTCCTCATGTGTCACATCCCTCCCACATGGGGACAAGGACTTCCTTTTTGAGGAAATCTTCTCCCAATCCCAAGGTACTTTCAAGTACCTCCACATCACATTCCCCCTTTACACCTCATTGCCACATGGAAAGATTTGAGGGCTTGTGAGTCCTCAACTCACAATAGCCCTTCATCTTGTCCATGGTGGCTAAAGCCTAGCCCTCCATTTCTCTAGAGGAATTTTCCCTAACATAGAGGATTTTGGCCTCATTTTCATACACACATTCAAGCATTCAAGCACTCTACCTTTGCATCCTCCATTGCTAGAACTTTCAAGCTCACTTTGAATCCATTTTGTATACTTAACCAAATACCCACCTTCACCATTGCATCCCCCATTGCATCTACATCGTTTTGCATTTAGTTTTATGTGATTTGCCATCAAAGGAGCACACAAACGATCAAATCAACAAGGCCAACCAACCAATCAACTTGGGCAAGGTAAAATCATTGTTTCCATCTTTGTTTTGTTCAAGTTTAACTTGGCTTATTTTGAGGTGTTGTTTTGTATTCTTCTTCCTTGGCATTTCATTTGTTTTGCACTATTGTAGGTTAGAAAACACGCTGCACACATTTATGGCATGCCCAGTGGGACCCACAAATGGGTTTGTTCTTTCACGTTCTCTATTTTTTCAAGTTTTGCAGGTTTAGGTTAAGCACAAGGGCGAATCTGTTACTAAAACTGGCGAATATGCAGCAACAGGGGTGAATCGGCTACCAAAACAGGTGAACCTGCCTAAACAGAGGTGAATCTACATCTTGCAGATTCACCTATCTATCAAAAGGGGTGAATTTTCTTTTTGTTTCTGGAACAGGCGAACCTGATAGTGATTTGGGCGAACCTACTTTCTGCAGATAGGAAAATTTGCTTTTGAAAAGGGTGAACTTGTTGATAATAGGGGTGAATCTTCTCTCCAAAATGGGAGAATTTTCCTCTTACAGAGGCAAATCTGAGGTAAAACAAAGACTTAAACTTTTTGTTTTCGACTCTGTTTTGGTTTCATTTTCAAGTACTGACCCACTAACCTATTTTTTTGTGTGTGTTTCATTTTTCAAACGTTTTGTGCAGCTGTTTCTCACTCATCCAAGGCTGGAGGTTCAAACTACTAACATTTTCTTGTAGAACGATCAGTCCTAGCTTTGTTCATTTGGTTTGCTTATTATTTTGCACACTAATCTAGGCACACGTAGAACTAATTAGAGGGCTAAATTTACTTGTTTGTTGTGTCTGTGAGTGGGTTGTTGATGTATCCAATCCCCTTGCACCATTTGGTGATCCTGGGTGATGAGAAATTGCAATTCACTCTAGTCCATTTGTGTTATTTAGGAGGTGCTAGTATGTTTAAGCTCTCCCCTTGCATTACGTGTGAGCTTAGGGACCAGCCGAAAAGGTCTAGTATCTTCTTTTAGCAGGACCTACTTGGGGATTTCATCACCCCCAGGGATGATCCCAACCATGTGTACTAGCGGGGTATATAAAGGGGGGAGAGCCAAAGTTGTACCCCAATCCAGTCACGTCATGTTTGGCAGAGCGTCAAAGCTAAGGTGACACCTAGATAAGATGTGAAGAGTTGGTCCTAGTTTCCAGTACCTCGTTGGGGCTCTTGAATCACACTTGTGATGGGTTGGTGTTCATAGTTGTGCCTCACGTACCGTGTGTATATCAAGGACTCCCTAGATCACCTTGTTCAGCCTAGATAGAGGCCCATGTTTGCCAAACCCTTCTCACTAATTTTAGGTTTGTGTTGCTTGGCATGTCTTTTTGTGAGATACTAGTGCATTTCTTTTCAGTTGAGTTAGCTTTTCCTTTTGTTTTTTGCTTGCTATGATTTTGTCATTTTCCACAGTTAGTTGTTTTTCATCCAGTCTAGTCCAAGTCAGTCATTTTGGATGAATTTTCCTTTATCAAGGGCGAATTTTCTTCTATTTAGGGAAAACCTACTATCTATAGGGGCGATCTCGTCTTTTGTTTGAGTCATTTCCCATCAAATTCGCCCATTCTCCATAGAATAGGAAAATTTTCCCATTGTTTGGGCAAGTTTGCTACTATTTTGGCGAACTTGATCCCTAAAGGGGTGATTTTTCTTGTTGTCTGAGTCATTTTGTCAGTCAATCAGTCCATCACATTCGCCTGTTTCTTCAAAAGAGGTGAACTTGCTTCATCTTTAGCTGAATTTGCTTGTTGTTTCAGTCTACTGTCAATCCCCTGAGTCATCATATTCGCCCATTTGCTAGAAACAGGAAAATTTGCAGCATTCTTGGGAAAAATTATACCCTAAACAGCCAATCTCGTCTTCGGTTTGAGTCTTCGTTCATCCATTTACTCGTTAGATGAGTCTATTTCATCATTTGGTCAAGTCTTTTTGTTCATTCGTCAAGTCTGTTTCCCCATTAGGAGAGTATGTTTCATCGTTTGGTCGAGTCCATTTGTTCATTCGTCGAGTCCATTTCCTCGTTAAGGGAATCTGTTTGACCAATCATCGAGTCTGTTTCCCTTGTTAGGGTTGTTTGTTTCCCCATTTTTTGACATCGTTTGACCGTTTCTTGATTTAGGTGAGTTTGTTTCTTCAATAGGTGGTCTTGTTTTTGTGCGAAGTCATTCTCTATCCATATTGTTCAAGAAATAGGCGAACTTGATAGCTGTTTAGGCGAACTTGAAAGTTGTTTAAGTGAGTTTGTCATAGTTTTAGGCAAACTTTCCCCCTGTTTGGGTGAATCTGCACCTTGTTCAAGTGAATTTGAATTCTGTTTGGGCGAATTTTCCTTCTGCTTGGGTGAATTTTCCTTCTATTTGGGCAAATTTTCTCTCTGTTTAGGCGAATCTGCACCTTGTTCAGGTGAATCTGAATTCTGTTTGGGAAAATTTTCCTTCTGCTTGGGTGAATCTTCCTTCTATGTGGGAAAATTTTCTCTCTATTTGGGCAAGTCTGTCATTTTTTTGGGGAATTCTACCCCCTTTTTGGGCAAATCTGCACCCTGTTTAGGCAAATCTGACTGTTGTTTGGGCATAACTGTCAATAGTTCAAGAAAATTTTCATTGCTTTGTGCAATTCTGTGACTTGTTTAGGAAAAGTTGCTATACCTAGAGGAAAACTTGTTTCTCATACAAAATCGAGAGAGTTAATCTGATGGGCCCCTAAAAGCTTGTTGTTTTCCAAGTTGTTTGTTGTAATAAAAAAAAAATTATCATCTTTCGTTTGCCTATAATCTTCACTCAAGTCCATCTGCATTTCCCAAAGGTCATCCATTCATCATCCAAATCATATAGACACATCTTAGCACATCTCTAGGTTGCATATCCATCATCATTTTCTCAATCTGAATCCCTTAAACTCCATTTTAGATGTTATTATCCAAATTGGCTTAGGTGTCTGAATCTTGTCATCATCATCTACATCTGCTTAGGATTGTCATCTGCTTTGAGTCAATCATCATCTTTGGCCCAATCAGTCCAATTCCATCTTGAAGTGGAATCGGTGTTGTAATCTTGTATATGTCCTTTAATTCGATCAATCAACACCTTAAGTCACTGAGGGTGATTTATGAACTTGGTTTAGAATCTCTTTCATCATCCTATCTGATCCAACACCTAATCTTATCAATCGTTTCATCTTACTAATCGATCTAATCCAATCCAATTTAATCACATCCCTATCCAATCATCCAATCTACCAATCCCTCATCTAATCTAAACAATCCTTCAATCATCACTTAGGTCATCTTTGCATTGCATCTTAGAGTCTAGCCTCATCTTAGTTCACTTGGTAGTTTCGCACTTTCATGCCCATTCAAACCCGATTGCAAGCAAAGAAGCAAATGGCAGAACAACAAGCCCAGGGTTCCTAGCCAAATATCCCTCAAGATCCCAACAACGGTGCCTCGTCACAGTCCAACACCGACATTCAAAACACTTCACCACCTAGTGAAGAGAACATGGTTGTTCAACCTGAAGTCACAGTTGATGAATACCTTAGTAACCCTACCAATACTCAGATGATGGATCACCTCCTCAATGAGCATAGGGATAAGATTCTTGCCACTTTACTCATGAAGGGAATCAAACCACCGCCTGACTTTGACATGTCACAATATATCAGCACCCAGACTCTTACAACGCCTTAAAACCTGCAAACTTCATAAAATGTTCCAGGAAATCTGTATATTCTCAAGGATCCACCCATAGAAAATTGGTATGAACCTGGATTCAAAAATTTTGTGATGTATTAAGTCACAAGCTAACCTCGCATTCCTTAAGTCACAAGCGATGGCATTGGGGGCACAACCTGATCCAAATGACCTGTTTGCTTATGGTATATCACAGAATATTCCAACTACTCCACCACTCCCACCTCATCAACCAGGTCAACCACCCGTCAACACTGGGGGCAATCTTGTTCTTGCATTGATGCCACCTCTAGGACCTGCACTTGCAGGAAATTTACTACCACCACCTCAAGGTAACATCCCTACATTTCAGAAACCTCCCATTAATCCTCAGCAATCCATTGCTTCGTAAGCACTACCACAACACACTATTATCCCCTCGCAAGTACCACCACAGCATACCGCTACCGTTGTTATCTCATCTCAATTGCCTCATCAACAACCTCCATGACAAAACGTTCCAATTTTGCAACAAAATGTTCCAATTCCACAACAAAACATTTCAATACCACAACAAAGTGTTCCAGTCCTGCAACAACATACTACTATTTTTACACAACCCCCTCATTAGGTAACGTAGGCTACATTGCAACCTCAACAACCACCCCATGGTGCCTCAACGACGATTCCTCGGCAACAACACGTCTTGTCTTTCCTACCCTATTAGCAACCACCACAACAACAACAACAACCACCTCAACATACTTCAATTCCCACACAAATGTAGTGTAACCCCCTCATGCAATATCTCTACCATCCATCAGGCACATACACTAGCTATGCTACTCCATCCAATCCCAATCCAAATTTTAATCTGGTCCCTCAGAATTCACTACATTCTCAACTACCACTTTACTCCAACCCTCTACAATCACACTCAAATCCTTACCATCTAACGTCCAATCCACAACCACCTCTGTATACCACACAACAGCCAAAAGTTGCGTACAACTACCAATCCAATCCATACTACACTCAGCAGCAACCACCCTATCAACAAGGTGCTCCATCCACTTCCTATTATCAGTAACTATCATCATACCAACAAGGTGCTTCCACATCATCATACTACCAAGATCCTACGCAATATCAGCAAGGTGCTCCATCCACTTTGTATTATCAACAACAACCACCCTATCAACAAGCAGCCTCCACCTCCTATTATCAAAATTTTTCATCCTCTTACCCACCTTACATCAATTCACAACCACAATCCACATACACTAATCAATACTAGAAAACACCTCCATATACACCTCCACCCACTTATGATCAAACCACTTATGCCTCGTCCTCATCATACCAACAATATCCTCCCTACAATCAGTCCAATCCATCCAATCCGACTCCCCCTGCACCTATCAATAAAGATTTGGAAGAAGTCAAAGCTGCATTAAAGGACTTGCAAGAAGGGACTAGCAAACAATCGTTTAAGTTTGAAGATATTTGTCCCTATCCGTTTGATCCCTCAGTTTCATTGATTCCTTTCCCGAAGCATTTCAAAATGCTAAAATTCAATTAAGTATAAAGGGACAAAAGACCCCAAGGCTCATCTTTAGGAGTTTTATGCCCATTTTCAAGAAGTCATGCATAATGACAATTACCTCCTACGATTATTTCCACGGAGTTTACAAGGGATAGCTCTTGACTAGTTTATGGGTCTCGAGAAGGGATCTGTCAAGTCTTTTGTAGAGCTTTCAAAAAAGTTTGTCTTCCACTTCTCCTTCAATTTAGAGAAAGATATTGATACGTTAGATCTCCTAAAATAAAACCAGTGTGAGGGAGAAAATTTTGCAAGCTATCTTCAAAGGTGGCAAGCTTTAGCCAATCAGATGAAATCCTCGCTTAGGGAAAAAGACATGGTCACCTATTTTATCAAAAACTCTCATCGAGATATGGCTCATAATTTTAGATTCCACTATGTCACAACCTTTGCGAAAATAGTGCAGAAAGGTCCTATCCTTGAGAGAGAACTTATTGCCAAAGGGTTAGTTAATTTTTTTAATTTCAATAAAGAAAAGTCATCGGGGGATAATCCTTGCTACTAGAACAAGAACAAAAATGTTGTCAATGATGGTGTCACCGACACCAAACATGTCCAAGTAGCCAATGCTTCCCATAAGCCATAATATCCCATTCCTCAGTAGTCAATTCCTCATGCGATATTAGTGCCACAGGGTGCACCTTGTCCTCCCCAACAATCCAATCAAAACAATCAAAGGAGTAACAAACGTCAATTCACTCAACTAGGAGAATCGTTGAGCATCATGTTCAATAGGCTTTTGTAGGCCAATTACCTGATCACATATCTTATGAAAAAACCTCTTGAAGAATCCAAACCCAAATCAACCTGGTATAAAGAAAATGAGTATTGTGAGTTCCACAAAATCAAAGGGCATACATTAAATAATTGTCAAGGTTTGAAAACATACATCTAGGATCTCATAGATTGGGGTGATATACATGTGGATGCCAACACAACACCCTAGTCTAATACTCAACTACAAATATATCAAAACGCTTTCCCTAAGCATAACCAAGGTCCTAGCACATCAAACTCAAACCCTAGGTCTAGTAACAATAACAATTAGGGTAACAACACAAACAACATCAATTACAAAAATGTACCATTTAATTATGAAGGTATTGTCATGCACATTGAATAGGCAGAACCACGTGTGTTTATGATACACGTAAAAAGAAAAGACCCACAGTGTGTTGTCACAACCCGTCACACTCATATCATAGTCCCTAGAGCCTCTGCGTCCACCCAGCCACCACCTGTGAGTTCCCAATATAACATTCTTGATCATCTAGGAAGGACCCCAGCTCAGATATCCATTATGGATTTGCTTAAGTCTTCTCCTGTGCACCAAGAAATTTTAACTAAATCCTTACAAGATAACCATGTCCCCAATGACATAGATCCTACACAATTCCAAGCATTGGTAGGACACCTCTCTGCCAAATATCAGCTAGGCTTCAGTCAGAATGGCATGCCTTGTATTGATTCCAATCATAACCGCCCCCTCCATCTTGAGGTTTTTATAGCCAGGTATAAGGTAAAAAGGGTCTTGGTAGATAATGGCTTTGCCCTGAATCTTTGCATATTAAAATTCATAAAACAGGTGGGATACACCCACACTGACTTAAATAATCAAGTCATCACTATCAAGGTGTATGATAATGTAGAGCGTGATTCTGAGGGGACAATTTGTCTTCCAATCCAGGTTGGGCCCATTGTGCAATACACTACCCGTCATGTCCTTGATCTGGAACTCCCCTACAATCTCCTCCTTGGCTGTCCATGGATCCACACCATGCAATTCGTTCCATCCACGTACCACCAATGTCTGAAATTCCCATTGAACGGGGTGGAAGTTACAATACAAGTGGATCCTCAACCATTTGAATATTTTCGCTCATTAGAAGCTTCTTTTCCCCATTCTCATTACTATCCAAGAGTAGAAATGGGACCACCTCAGACATCATCATCATATTCGTCTACCAATGCACTAGCTACCACTTCATCCACTCCATCATCCACATTTGATTCCACCCTTACCAAAGTCCAGATCATTGACAAGGGATGTGACAAATACGAAATGTATACAACTTTGAACGTGGCAACCATGCCACCCTCACCACATACATATGGCCAACCTTCTCAATCTGCACCGAAGGAATAAGAGAAGATGATCACCTTGAGCTCTAAGAACGTGGGATCTTGTACCTTCCGCTCCCCTGGGTTAAGACAAGACACACTAGAAGATGACATCAACCAATGGGTATATCATGAGGAACCTAAACCCTCTCTCCCTTTGAAATAATATTTCCAAGAGACCTACCCTTAGCCCTCTAAGTTTGCAGAGAAACACAATTATTGGTGGGCGGGCCTTGGTGTAGAAGAAAAAGGAAGACAACAACCGATAGACACTTATGTGTGCCTAAGAAATTTGGGCTTGGGCTATGACACCAAACAAAAGGGTCCTATGCCATCATCTAGTGCCTCTAACAATGTTAGTGTGGACAACAGTCTCCTCGAAGACATACCAGAAGAAGAATCCATCATACATGTGTACAATGATGTGGATCACGTAGACCTTTCTTCCATGTTTGAATTCCTATACATCTACACCATTAGGTTATCCCTTTGTCATCTCGAACTCATAGACTGGGACCTACATGGTAGCGTAGCTATCGACACCTTTCCCTCAGTGGATATGTCTATACATCTTATGGGATTGGGGGAGGATGAACGCCCTAACCGCAAAAGTAAAAAGAAGCAAAATAAAAAAGGGTCACCTAGCAAAAACCTCTTTGAGGCGCTTCTTGACTCAGAAAAAGTAAAAATAAAGGGTGAATCTAACAATGAAAACCTCGATGAGGCACTAGAAGATGGGGATGTTCATCTTGCCCTTGTGGGAACTCAACTGTCTAAATGATCATCCATTATGATAGAGGAAATGCAAGAAGTAAATTTGGAAACTGAAGAGGATCTCAAAATAAAAAATGTAGCCAAATCGCTATCAAAGGAAGAATACTCTACCATCATTCAGCTTCTTAAAGAAGGTATCAACAACTTTGCATGGGCTTACTTAGATATGCCAGGTCTTGATCCCACTTTAGTGGTACATCACTTGGATGTACACCCAGATGCAAAACCTATCAAGTAGAAACTCAAGAAAATGCATCCTCAAGTAGCTCTATTGGTCAAGAAAGAGTTGGAAAATCTATTAGAAGCTGGATTCATAAGACCCATTGACTACTCTAATTGGATCTCCAACATAGTGCTAGTTGCTAAACCAAATAGGAATATCAGAATCTGCATAGACTTTCAGGACCTCAAAGCCTATCCTAAAGACGATTTCCCCTTACCAAACATCGACATGTTGGTTGATTTAACTGTAGGGCACGAGATGCTTTCCCTCATGGATGGATTCTCTGGATATAATCATATCAGAATTACACCTAAATATCAACATAAAACAACCTTGACCACACCTTGGGCACATTTTGTTATAATTTCATACCTTTTGGCCTCAAGAATGTAGGGGCAACCTACCAACGTGCCATGACAGTCATTTTCCACAACCTTATTCACATCATAATAGAAGATTATGTTGATGATCTGTTGGGGAAATCAAGAACAAGGGAAGAGCACCCAATGATCTTTAAGAATATTTTTGAGCACCTAGAGCACTATAAGCTATGCCTGAATCCGAAGAAGTGCATCTTTGGGGTCACATCAGGAAAATTACCGGGTTTCATCATCTCCAGAAGAGGCATAGAGGTCGACCTAGCAAAATTCAAGGCAATCATGGACATGCCTCCACCACACAATCTAAATCAATTAAGAAGCCTTCAAGGTAAGCTACAGTCCATCCAATGGTTTATAGCTCAATTAGTTGATAAATGCCAATCATTCACTCATCTCCTAAAAAACATACTACCTTCAAGTGGGATCAATAGTTTCAACTCAGTTTTGACAAAATCAAAGAGTATTTGGCTCATTTGCCCATCCTTATGCCACTAATTCCAAGTAAACTGCTCCTATTGTATATTTTTGCTACTTCAGTGGCACTGGGGGAACTATTAGCACAACATGATGATTCATCAAAAGAATGAGCAATTGACGTTAGTCGAACCCTAGTAGGCTATGAGCTCAATTATTCCCCAATGGAAAAAGCTTGCTTAGCTATGATCTTCAACTCACAAAAGCTTCGACAATATATGCTCAGTCACCTAATGAAGCTAATATCGAAGGTTGATCCACTCAAATATTTGTTATCTAGGACAACTCTGATTGGTTGCATGGCTAAGTGGGTCATTCTATTGAGTGAATTTGATATAGAATATGTGGATCGAAAGGCTATTAAAGGGCAAGTGATAGCAGATCAGCTGGCAAACACTCCCCTAGTAGATGCCTATCCTTTGGTAACAAAATTTCCTAATGAAGGGATCTTCACAGTAACAGAAGTGGCCACATGGACACTCTAATTTGATGGGTCATATACACATAATGGAGCAATGGCAGGAATCTTGCTTGTCACTCCCCAAGGTGACTATATCTCGAAGTCATTCAGGTTGGCTTTTCCATGCACGAACAACATCGCAGAATATGAAGCTCTCCTTACTAGTCTCAGAATTGAAATCCAATGGAACATCACTCACTTGAGAGTCTTTGGTGATTCCCAATTGATCATCAAATAGGTTAATGGGTTCATCCAACAATAATGGGTTATACTTTTTGGCCAAACTTGACATTGAAATCAACATTTTTAGAAAAAACTTCACTTTCTGACACCTATAGTAGGTAAACTGTTAGGAATTTGAAAATGATGTAAAATAGTGATTTGTGAGATTTTGTTTGTATATTTTAAATGTTTTTTTTTTTTTAAATGAAATTAAATCATTTTTTTTCATCTCCTTTGATAACTAGTTTTTATCAGTAAACAACATTTTTAAAAAGTGGTGTGTACTTCGGCTTGCATATCTTTTTTTCTACAAAGGATAAAATTATGATTCTTTTGAATTTAGGTTATTAGCCACTATCTAGTGCTTTCATTTTGTTTCATAATGTTTTGTTGGATATTTTCAACTTGGTGGGGTTTTGAGTCAAGAATAGCCATTTACAATTTGGACATGGGTTGCCGACCATATAACTTTTAGTTTATTGAAATTCAAGTTTTCTTTTTTTGTTGGAATGAGGATATCAATACCTAGTGAATATATATTTTTCAAAAAAAAATTCTCAAATTTACTATTTTTCCATAATAATTTTTCACTAAACTTAATGTTCGGTGAAAAACCTATGTTCAGTAAAACCAAAAACTAAAATATAAAATAAAAACAAAATATATTAAATTTGTAGTTGTTGGAAAGAAATTTTTGATCACTACAGTCCTCCAACTTGGTTTATTAAGTTGAATCCATTTACACCTCCTTCTCGGGCTTCGATAGTAAAAAAAAATGCATAAATTTTGAAATGGTGGAGGGGAAGGTGAAAAAAGGGGGTTCATTTGAACCCCCCTTCTAATGAAGGGGGTTCATTTGAACACCCTTCAATAGAAGGGGGGTTTGAATGAAACCCCCTATATGGTGCAAGTGGGCATTCATTCGAAGGGGGTGGGGTTCATTAGAAGGGGAGGTTCATTAGAAGGGGTGGTTCATTAGACGGGGTAAGGCATTTTGAATTTTTTGGACATTTCTAATTTTTCTACATGCAAAAAATTGTAACCCACTATTGTGGGTTTACCCAATGATGAGTTTCTGACAAAAGATGATAAGTTGTTTCCCTATAAGCACATGGTATATGACTTCAAAAAGTACTTCACTTCTATCCAGTTCAACCAGATACCTAGAGTGCAGAACAAAGAATCTGATGCCATGGGTACCATTGGTTCTCTAATTGACATGCCAAAAGATCAAATAGAGTGTGAGTTCCTAGTCGAACAACTCTTAATCCCAGCTTACGATATCCCTAAGAGCGAAATGGTCTATGACATTGTAGGTCCTACATCACCATGGTTTCACGAAATTTACACCTATCTTCATGACGACATCTTACCCCCCGACCTTACACATAACCAATGAAAATATTTCATCCAACACACCTCCTGTTACACTATCATGGCTGATACGCTTTATCATTGTGGGTATGATGGAACCCTTCTTAGGTGTCTAAATGAGACCGAAGCTCACACTGTGTTAACAGAAGTACATAGTGGATTTGTGGGGCCCATTCAAATGGCATGGCCTTAGCTAAAAGAATTCTCAGAGCTAGTTATGATTGGCCTACATTGGAGCATGATTCTTGTGAATTCTTGAAGAAGTGCCTACCCTTCCAACAACACACGGATTTGATACATGCTCTTGCTCAGGATTTGCAACCTCTCATAGCACCATGTCCCTTCTCTCAGTGAGGTTTTGACTTAATTGGCAAGATATACCCTCCATCCTCTGATGGCCACACCTTCATCATCTGCCACTGAGTACTTCACCAAGTGGGTGGAAGCAATGCCACTCTCTCAAATCACAGGTACTCAGATATCCAAATTCATTCTTTTCCATATTCTCTACAGATATGGAATCTCGTCTACCATCATCACAGATAATGGAAAGCCATTCAAGAACCAGGCCATGAAACAGATGTGTGAAACCTTCCACATCCAACATCATTGGTCTATGCCCTATTACCCCCAAGGTAATGGTCAAGTGGAGGCTACCAACAAAACCTTGATCAAGATCCTTAAGAAGGTGGTTAACAATATTGGTCAAGATTGGCATCTGCATATCCATCCCGCCCTTTGGGCATACTGCACTTCCATCCACACCCCTACCAGCACCACTCTGTATTCTCTCATTTATAGTGTCGATGCCATCTTTCCAATTGAGGTCGATATCCCATCACTGAGAATATCTTTGAAGAATCTCATTAGTGACGAAGATGCTCAAGTTGCAAGACTCAGTCAGGTGGAACTCCTAGACAAAAGACAGATCAAAGCATATAATCATCTTCGGGCATATCAGAATCATCTTAAACGAAGCTATGACAAGAAGGCCAGTCCTCACCAATTCAATGTTGGTGATTTAGTCCTTAAGGATAATCAGCATACCCAGTAGGACCAAGATAAGGAGGGGAAATTTGAAGCAAATTGGCTGGGTCCCTATGTCATCACATCAAAATATGGATCAAGGGAATATAGGCTTGCCACACCTGAAGGAAAGCCCCTAGAGGAGACCATTAACATCATGCACCTGAAAAGGTTTTACACTTAAGTCAGCTGGGTTATCCTATCTTGCAAAAATACCAAAAAAAAAATGTCAAAAATACAAAAAAATCAAAAAAATCAAAAAAATTCCAAAAAATAGTAAAGAGAAATAATTTTTCCTATGGTGAAAACCACCCTTCGTGGCGCCTTGGATAAGTACTTTTGGTGAAAACCTGGTAATAAGCACCATTCATAAAGGGCTTAATCATTATCTACCTTGTGTCTTAGTTACTTTATACTTTCATCCATCCTAACCTCACATCCAATCCTAACATCCTATCGATACAACCCCTTTCATTTGCATCCCCTTATCCACCACTTGGTATATTTTGGTTGAGCATTGGAAAATATTCATCTGCTATCTATTATCCTGAGATTTTCTCCTAATATGATCTTGTGTCGTTTGTCTTGTGGTGTCGGTCGTCTATCCTCTGTTTGTCCCATTTTGTCATTTGTCGTCAATCCTTTTTTGAACTACATTGCCCCTGCACTTTCACGTAGGAAAGTTCGATCATTTGATCCACCCCCGGGGCTTTTGGTCCATCCAGTCTTTGTTTTCCATCACTCATTTCCATTTTCCTCTTTCCTCTTTTATCCATGGTCTTTTCTTGAACTATGAGGGCTTTGTGCTTTCACGTAGGCAAGGCTAATCTTTGATCAACCCTCGAGCCCCCAGGTCTTTAGGTTCTTTAAAAGTGAGATCCACTCATATCATGAGATTCAAATGGTTTTGGAGTCTCATGCGTCATATCGATCTTTTAGTTTAGTATCCATCTTTGGTCTCAACAGGATGCATCCTTCCTAACAGACCTCGTCAATCCCATCCATCATCTGGATCCCATGGAAAAGGACATTTGAAATTGATTGTAATATTTTGATGCTTTTGGATTTTGTTTATCATTTGAGCTCCCTATCATACCTTATGATGGTTTCCTTGATCCATCATATCATGGCATGCTTTGACGGGTAAGCATAGGGGCATACCTTGATATTTTTTTTGTTGTTATCTTCCTGGTTGTCCTGCGTAGTACCAACCAAGATCCATGTGGTCTTGTGTTATTTCAGGGCATCCTTTATGCTTGTGGTTATCCCAATACCTAGCCCAACCAAATTCATCACAACTTTGGGGTGTTGGGATAGCCTCCTTGTTTGTTGTGTTTGTTTTATGTATTAGACACAAATTAGCCTTGGTTCTTCATACCTTTGCATATTGTGTCTTGTGCTATAGCAAAAATCAATGCTCTTAAGAATGGAAAATCGCATTAGGATTGCATTTTATTCATCCTTTTACTGCCTTGCATTTAACCTTCGTCCATCCCCTCCCCTAACCTATGATTTGTGATTTTGGTTGCGCAAACATTCATCCCCCCAATCTCTCGTTCTCAGGATTCCTACAATTCTTGACAGGTGTCATTTCACACCCATCCTACCTTCATTTTATAAGCTAAATCAAGCATGATATACAAATAAGGAGGCCTATTAATTATGTGTGATCCATTGTCACACCCATCACCCTTAATTTTGTAATGATTATAGGGTGTGTACTTGCCATTTAGCCCATTATTCATGCCCATATATTAATGTTTGTAAGGAATTTAATTACTCCCATTTTCCATGTAGGATGCATTATCATCCCACCTTGCATTTATCATTCTCATAATCATTCTTTTAAGTTTGTTTAGATTAATATTAATTGGTTATTCTAAGCATCTTAAGTTTTTTTTATCATCAATTCATTTCATTAATATATATAACATACATTGCCACCTGCATCACAAATTGTTAGATCCCTATCCATAGCATGTAATGTCATAAATCATTCATTACATCCTACATCACAAAATGTTAGGCATAATGCATTTCATACATGTCATCCACATAGGCATAAACATAAATCATCATAGATACATGTGCATACCATAATCATCCACATGTCATATCGAATCACATTCATGCACACACATCCATAAGTAAACATTCATCACATAATAACACATGGTGTTGACAATGGTCATCGCATATCATATAAATATCAAAATATAATGTCCATCACATGATCCATAATAAAATCCATCATCTCATAAAAATATATATCCATCATATACATCGATAATCATCAAATAAAAATACAGATACAAGGCTCTGAATCAAACGTGATCTCTACTGCTCTATACTGTACATCCATCCTACACCTGTCAAAAATTTGTATCCTATCATCTATCCTCTATCATCCTTACCCTGAGTTTCCCACATCTGACCTCTGTGGTGAGTCTGGAACTGGTCCTCTACGTAAAGGGGTCTCTCGATAGCTACTATACCCTTGGGTTTGTGTCCCTACTGAGTAGGACAGTGCGACATTTGTAGTACCGCTCGAACATAGGCAGGTACCCGTTGTACGGGATCTGACACTGCTATAAAGTAGGCTACCATATAGTAGCTAGCCTCCCTCATGTACTCATCTCTCTTTGTTTCCTGATACTTGGTTGTATCTCACTCTACCCTATACCTATCCCAAAATCTAGATAGGGATCTCCTCTCCTATGCCCACGCATCTTGTGCCAACCGTAACTGATCAATCTCTCTCGCATCTGGTATATCTACTCTATCGCTCTATCCCTCTCCTCATGCACGACCTGTACCTATGCTTGTGTTGCATCCCTCTCCCTTTACAATGTCTGTACTTGTGTCCCTATCTTGCCTCCCTC